>CAEGAE010005630.1:0-43875 GCA_903067095.1 Girardinus metallicus | reverse complement strand
GGTTGCTGGTGCCCATCTCCAGCTACGTTCCGGGTGAGAGGCGGGGTACACCCTGGACAGGTCACCAGTCTGTCGCAACTTTATGAATATGATAAACCAAATAATTTGTCATACCTCTGAAACATAAAGTTCAAAATAAGTGAACAGTATGGCTTACTGAAATACGTTTTTTTCGGCGTAAACCAGTTTATTTTAATTGCAAGACAGATATCTTGTGACTGTCAACAGAAAGCGAATGTCTTTCCTCAAGGGTCATCCGTGAAACGAGCCTTGAACTTTCAAATCAGACTGAGACGCTTTTCTGTCCGTTACGGTAAAAATGGCCGCTCGCCGTGCGCTCCCTGCCCTTGCAATACGCCGAAATGGGGGTGTAACTGACAACTGCAGAAACCCAAAACATCCGCAGGGCTGGTTTAGCGCTGCCTAACCAAAAATGTGGCTTTTACGGGTATAATCTTGGGAACTGGGAAGCCATAAGACGGCACAATCCATTCTCAGTATGTGCTGATAACGTGGGACGCTTGTTATTAGGACCTTTTTCCCCAGCAGTGGTGAAATCCACGGAATGTTCCACACGGTAGCAGCTCGACCAGAGGATGCCGCACTTAGCCTAACGAGATGAGAGCGTTGTAAGGGAAATATCACAAATCAGATGGTCTCACATTAACAATCAGGTAAATGCACTCTTCCCTCTTGCTGCTGCCTTGGCTCGGCGAAATTTCGCAAAGTTGCGCGACATGTTGTTGCGGAAGGCGGTTTGACTGTTAGCTGTCATCCTGCTCAACCCCTCCAGCCCCTCCTTGTTTTGCTGCTACCGAGAGCGATGTTGTAATGTTTACATTTAGTGCATGCACGGCGGCTCCTCTCTTTTTCACCGTCATCAAATAGGTGCAGAAAGTTGGACGCGTTCAGAACATTAACATAGTCGCCCCAGCGCTTTGGAGTTTAGATTAATTCACACAACATCATTTCATAAGTCTCTGTAGACAAAACGGGCCTCGCACATGACACTGAATTTACTTCGATGATCATCAAGTGCAGCATCAGATTTCGCAGCTGCAGCCGACGTCGGCCTGCAAAAGGCATAGATGCAAGTTTTCCCCTGACATGCAGAGAGCTGAATGGATCAGGAAAGTGCAATATTATATAACCAGGACGCTCTGGCCTCCAGTGAGAGTCAGCACAGAGCTCAGTGAAAGTTTGGCCAGAATAAAAAAAAAAAAAAAAAAAGCATTACGTTGTCTGAAAGCTTACTGTAACTTGCATGAATAAGTTTTGAAATGTGAAGTTAGTAGTTAGTGCGATTTTATTAGTGAAGTAACTTATCTCGAAGGGAAAGACGCCCAAAGTCTTTGTAGGTTCACTAGATCTGTTTGTGCTATGACTGTTATATTCGCTAAATTATAACGCCATCATCGTAAACCTGTCCCACAGTAGCTGTTAAACTGTACAACTCTGCTCTGGACAACAAAATAGCTGTTTACATTTTTGTTGCACGGATTCGTTTTCTTGTACGAGTAGTTTTTCGGAAAAATATGCAAAGCACAAATTGAACTGATATTTTAGTGCATGTTCTTCATTTAAGATCACATTTACCTTTAATCCACAATTAATTCTAAACCTGGATTTCTACACTTATTAATAATTTTATTGTCTACATTGTGAGGTACTATGTGACCATCACTTCATTTGCTGCTGATTCTCTGGAATCTTTTTCCTGTGAGGAATAAACAAATAATTTTGTCCATTCTGTTCTATTCTAGAAGAAAATAAAGAGCAAGAGAATTACAGAGAATTACACTATATACCCTAAAGTTGTATAGTGTAATTCTATTTATTTTACTTTTAGGTTTCCTTGCCACGTATGAGGGAGCATTTTATTTATAAGCCAGTAACAACAGGCGCCGCTTGTTTTGATACATTGTAGCTAAGATTCTGTCTGGGATGTCTGCTGTCTGCGATTTCTGTGCCCTTATTGGTCGCTGACATGAGGGGGGCGGGGTTTTATCATAACAATGCACTTCAAGAATCATACACGCGCCAACGGGATGTTTTCTGTCGTTGGGGAAATAACCTTCGCCTAGAACGACCGTTAACGGTGTTTTCCTCTCATTTAGACGGTGTCGGTAACGGTTAGGGTTTCCATGGTTTCCGGGGAGCGCGGCTCTCCTATGCAGCAACTGAGAGCGTGTGTAAGGTGGCTAACGTTAGCAAGCTAGTACCCGCTCAGTCGGGGGGGGGGGACGTTTATTGTCAGATATCTGACGGAAGAAACGGCAGTCTGTTGATGGCCTGTTACCACTACATTCTATGTTGGACAATGAAATTCGCGTAGACGAAATCCTTTGAAAATAAACAACTCGATTGGGATACGAGATTTCGGAAGCTGAAACACCTGCAGCCCTCTCCAATCACCAGGGAAGCAAACTAGCTAAGAAAGTAAGCTGTTGTCTGTGTTTTGCCTAAGCTTATGGTAACATGATGATACGGACGTGCTCTTTCCTTAGTGTAACATGTAACTGTGCTGTAAATACACTAAAAATGCGCGTATGACTTAGCTATGATTAGCTTGCTGGTGACCTGAAGCTGGGGAGTGTTGGACAAAGCATTAGCATAGCTTCGCTAAAAGGACACATTAGGTTTTCACAAAATATAAGGCTTAACGCAGGCTAAAGCATAGTATCGCTATCTACTTCGACAGTCTCCACAATGCTTTGTCTTAGTCTTGAAAGAAAACTCTTGCAACGTAGCAGTGGTCTCAGAAAGTGTGCACTAGCGAGCAGTGCTTCATGCCTATCACATCTTTTGTTGTTGCTTTGTCCTAAGAGCACATGGCATCCCATGTTTTTGTTAAGGCAAGCCACAGCGACCCCTGTTTATTCCATGGCGTTCACTTATGAACAGAAATAAAGTCAGCCCAGGTATTAACCAATTTATGATAACATGTACAAATTAGTTCTATATATTAGGTGGAGATATGTTGGCTTCCTATTTTTGCATTTATGTATATGCAAACTATTTGGGCTTCAAGCATTACTGGAAATAATACCATGGTGCCTGCATGTGCCAAAAAAGATTAGATAAAATCATTGAAATGTGTCTATGAAATGTATGTTTGCTTTAGTTGAACAGGTTTCTTCTAAACAGTTGAAGTCATGCACGTTATATTTAGTTGTTTAAATGATTTGACCTTAAACCTAATAGTCGTTTAAGCTTCTAATTGGATTAAATTTAATATGTTTAATGTATTTAGACTTCACTTTCCCTTTATACTTATTTGGTGCCATATTGGCCCCATGTGGCATCTCACTGCTACTCTATGTGTGGCAGAACACAATGCAACTCCTCAATCTTTGAAAGGCTGTGCAAAGAGAGGCTTTATTGTGGGTACATTAACAAAAAATGATTACCTGGTAATGGAGACAATATATATTTTGGACAGGCAAAAGACTTAAACCAAGAGGAAAACACATTTTTTTATAGAACATTTTTACGCAACAATTGTTCCCTTCCAATCTGCACTAAATCTAATATATAATACTCTTCTTCTACATTTAGCGACATAATTACTTTCAAAGTGGGGCCCCTGCTATGTTCAAAAAGTGTATTTTTTTTTACTATAAATAGTGACTAAATGCAATTTCATCCCTAACTTTTGGTGCACTTTTTTAAATAAAACAAAAACAAACAAAAAAAACATTAATTCCTTTCAGCTCATAATTTTCTATGGATGGTTAAAGATCATATGCATAAAGCATTGTTGTTGATTTGATCTTTATTTTCTCTCTCCCACAGGGTTAAGACAATCAGAGGCCACATACAAGTGCCTCCACTGTACACTTACTTTCCACAGAGTGTGACTCGTCTGCACGACGTCACCAATGCGACCATGGGAATTAGCAGTAAATAGGCTGCCACCAACAGCCCCCTTAGACCCCAGGAGGTTCCTCGGAGAGCCCTGCAACGCCCCAGTGCAACTCAGGAGAAGGTGACGTTTCTTCTCATCTTTTTATTTTATTTATTTATTTTATTTATGTTTTTTTTTTTTTCAGATTATCTTCTTTGACAATGTTTTACATTGAAAATAAATCAAAACCTGAAAATATATGTGCTGTTCATTCACACATGGATTTTATGTGTGCAATCATGGTTTACCTTTAATCCACAATTAAAGGTAAACCTTTAATTTTACAAGTGGAAAATGTGTGTGGTCTGGTCAGGACATCATATGATGATTTTTGGTGCATAATCACATTTCCTCTTGTTGAACTTGGTTGAGTAAGTGTGGCAACATGATGAGCTGTAAATATGGTTACCTGCATACAAACAAAACATAGTAGCCAATGAAATTAGGAGAAACTGAGAGAGCAAAGTAGAAAAGGTACTCCATTAAAATTTGGTGAACAACACAAGACATGATAAATATCAACAATAGTTGCTCTATACTTCTATTTTTATCCATGTTGATGTATTTGTGACTCAACCAGTGTGTGAACAGGGCAAAATGTTTGCATGTTGCAAACAAATTTGTATAGCATTATTTGTGTTGGAGCATTTTTTATTTTTTTTTGCAGCCAGCAGCAGCAGCAGCAGCAGCAGGGAATAAGTTAAGTTTTTCTTCTTTTTCTTTAAAGCCCACCAGTGAGACGGCAGTGGGGGAGACGAGACAGACCTGTACTGCACACTTCCCAGGTCCAGGATGAGAATTTCCACCACCTGTTTTTCTCCCAACACCCCCAACAGGTTCCTTTAGATGAGTCCAGACAGTACAGCCACACCAGCACAGCACCACGCATGCTTCACCCTGCGACCCACCTGCCCCAGCAGAGCCCCATCATGGTGGATCTACATGACCAGGTAGCGCAACGCCAGGAAAAGACAGAATTTTTATTCGCCTTGTGAAACCCTCTCGCCGACCGCCTTCGTTGTCTCTCATTTTAAAAGATGCACCAGGGATCCGTTCCAATATCTTACACTGTTACGACGGTGACGACCCATGGATTTCCCATTCACACCGGGCAGCCCCTTCCAGGGTGCAACACTCAGCAGCTCCCAGCATGCTCGGTAATGTTCAGCGGACAGCTCTCTCTGCTCTGCTGCCTTCCTCCTCCTGTGAGTTTGAAAAGGAAGAGCTTAAATGTCAGTGGCATCCATGTAGCACACCATACCAGCCATGCAATCTGTCACTGTTCACAGCAAAAGAAAAAGAAAAAAGCGAGTTGCTTGGTTTAAAAATTTTTGTCTCCACATTTGGACAGTAATTGGCAACAGCTCAGTAAATTACAGGGTATTTTTTTTTCTGTGGAGAAGTTTAATACATTGTCTTGCAAAAGAATCAATAACCCTTGAACTTTTTTGCACTTTGTCACATTACATTCAGAAATTTGAGTGCTTTATTATTTTATGTTATAGTTTAATCAAAATATCCTATAATAGTGATATTTAAGTAAGGTTATGTCAATTTTTATTTATTCTGACTTTCATAAGCAAAATTCCTTTTAGAAGTCCGCTAAATAACATCCACTTATGTGTAATCATAGAGCACAGGATAGCTGTAAACATATCAAGACTTTGCCAAACACCTAAACTGACAAGCTGGATTTTATAATTTGCGAAAGGTGTTTCTATAAAATATTGATTTAGCTCAGCTAAATACCAATCACATCGCATTGTTTAGATTTCGAGTTGTAAGAGAATTTGAAAACGGTGTGTCGTTTTCTTCCACTTCACATTTATGCGCTACTTTGTATTACCTGGAGAGAAAACTTCAGTTAATTCATTTGTATTAACCTAATTGGAGGGTTTTGGTTGTAGTGTGACAAAATGTTAAACGCTCTAAGTCCTTTTGCCAGACACTGTATGTGCTGCTGCAGAAATAGTCATTTTGTTAGCCTGTTGTTGTGACCGTACTGTCAGTGGTGTGGTTTTTATGCACTGTGTTGCCTCTGTTCACTACATGCTTACAACATGCTCTCATTCAAGCTGGCTTGTTGTTAATATCAGAAGAAAACTAGCTTTGTTTTTATGGAGGATTCTGTAGTTATGGCTTTGATTCCCTGAAAGTCACGTTTGGTTCTTTTCCTCTGCTGTCTTTTCTCCTCAGCTCATACAGGCATGTGCCATGCAGCATATACCTGTGTCTTATCAAGCTTTTCCACCGCTGATGTCCAGCGAACATTTTGTATTGCACCCGACCCCATCTGTACCACCCCACCAGCCGCCGCACCTTACTCCTTTGAGCCAGTTTGTCCCTTTACAGCCTCAGCACCCACGCATGGTAAGTCTTAAACACTTATTAATATCAACACAACAAACAACAAGCCTTGGCTTGTATGTGAACGTCTTCTGAGAATGAGAGTCTGACAATAAGACATTCTGTCCTTCTAAGCCTCTACAGAGGGTAGACAATGAAGTTGACCTAAGAGGGGACCAGCACCCATTAGGCACCTTCTCTTACCCTCCCTCTCATCATCCACCAGCGCTGCCTCCTTCACTGCCCCTACAGTATCTTCCTCAAGAGCCTCTGCATCAGGAGCTTCCCTTCGGAGTGGTAAGATGGCTTGCCAGTCTTTTTTTTTTTTTTTTTTTCCTGAAGGGGAATTGATGGTGCCCTCATCACTTTTTTTTAGCCTGACCTATTAAACACTTGCTCAGAAACCCACATTCACAGCTGGAAAATATTCATTACATCCACGGTCTCATAATTGGGTCCTCTGAGCAGCTGAACTGGTGCAGTGTTGGCAGAAGCAAGTTGCTTAAATGCACCTTGATAGCTGTTCTTCTTACCCATAATGCAGCTTGCAATAAGCAGGTGATGTGTTTAGTATTGTTAACAGGCAAACGTGGCCTCAACTAATTATGGTTTTCTGCTTTATGAGGTAGTTTGCTGAAATGGTTCAGTAACAAGAGCTTTTTTATTACTGCTTTTATTTATAGTGATTATTGAAGGAGATTAAAAAGACTTGTAACTTATTCATGGCATCTGATGGTTTTAAGTTTGATGTTGAGATGAAAGAGTCATAGCTGTTGATGCTCTCAAGCTTAACACATCCTAAAGCCTATGATATTAGATGAGTGAGCAGCAGTGGACGTATTAGCCTGGCCTAGTTGTGCTTATGTATGATATTTCCATTTGCTGCTGTGGGGACAGATTATATTTCTGAGATTCTGACGGTGGGTCATCGGTCAGGGTTGAAGGAGCTGTGAATTAGCCAGTTCTGGGCATCAGCAGGTTTCTCAGATCTAATAGTTCTCTTCTTTTAGCTTCAACAACACCATCTGGATGATGTGTAAGATTCTTGTTTCTTTGCTTTTACAGTCTTCTTTATTTTGCGTTTTCTTCTAATAATCTTAAAACAGATTGGAAGGTATTTTTGCAGAACTGCAAATTATTTTTATTTAAAGCATAAACCTGAGCTACACTAGGCTACTGTCTTTGCATTAGTTTTTCCACATTACTGTAAAATTATGCCAGGTTGTTTTTGTACACCGAGATATTTTGTTAGTTTCTTAGGTTAGCTTGTTTTAGTTCGATCGAAAAAGCACAAGAAATGGCAGTGACAGGGTTAGGTTTTACTTGAGCTTATTTATCTAAATGTTCTGGGGGTTTTTTCCTCCATTTTGCAGCCATATCCCCACATGCTGCCACGGCGAGTGAATGGACAAAGATTTCGATTGCAGCAGCCTCTCCCTCCTCCTCCTCCACCTCCGTCTTACTACCCTGGCTTCCTCCCTTACTTCCTGTAAGTACCTGCAGTAAAAGCACTCTGTTAATGAAATTTAGAGAAACGCTGTTTACATTTAGGACCCAATCAGTTCTTGCATATCTCACATGTAGAAGATCACAAATAAGCTTTTCTTCTAGAACAAAAGAAGTGTGAGGCTGATAGTTTTGCTTACATTTATCACATGGGTAGATGTTCCTCACCTGGCTTGAGTTTGCAGAGCGTGTAGTGGTACACTGAGGCTGATATGTTTGGTTCAGTGTGTCCACATTGGTTAATACCTCTTTCTGTTCAGGTCAATGCTTCCTGTGCCTCCAACAGCAGTGGGCCCAGCCATCAGCTTAGACCTGGATGTGGATGATGTGGAGATGGAGAACTATGAAGTTAGTGGTTTTTGATGAATGTTTCTCATTCAACATTTGATGGACATTTTTGCCTAATATAAATCTTTGATTCGTGTGTATTTTGGGCAGTTCAAATAAAATAACATAAAAAGAAAAGTCAGATTACACTTCAGAGGCAATGCGCTGCCTCTTCTCTGACCTTCCATGTTACGTTCTTTTTGATGTAGACTGCATGTTCTATATAAATCTATTGACTACTTTAAAGGCTTTACTCCACAAGTTACATTTAGCCATTTATACATTTTGAGAGTTTTTTTTTTTTTTTTTTTTTTTATCTACAAGATGTTAAAGCATATAGATATAGTCATCTGTTTATTAGGAGGATCAGCAACACTCTATGTCTGCTGAGGCAGTAAATCAATAACTTCTCACTGCTGTGTTGTTTACTTTGTTGTCAGAAATGTAGTAATAAGGTGCATGAAGTTTTCTCTGAATGATACAGCAGCACCTTACAGCACAAATTGAACATGGAACCCTTCAAAATGGCCACACTTAGCTAGGACCCGTTTGTATAGTTTTCGGACCTCTGTGTAGTTAAAGCGGCCTGCTTTGTCTTTAAATGTGTCTTAATGTCATCTGTAAGCAAACCTTTTTTGTTTTTTGAAAGAAAAGTTTCTGCCTCAGTCATTTTTCTACATTTCCTGAATATAAGCATGGCAAACTTATTAAGACACTCGTTTAGTTGGGTGTAATGGCACATTGATTGCAGCCAAAAGGCCAAAGTACGTCACAGGTACATACAGTCAAACAAGTACATTAGTACCAGCCAAAAGCAGGACTGCAAGAGTGGATATTAGCTTGAGAACTTACCTTCTTGTTTTTAATGAGCAGTTAACAAAATTGCGAGGTAAAGCAGGAGCACTGATTGGCAAATGATGGAACTAAGGAAAGATATTTTATCAAATATTCTGGAGCTTTGCAAGCTGTCATTATTTCAGATAAATATACTTCCAGAGATTAATCACCCTTAATCAATATTGCCTGGTTTTTGCATAAGCGCCATCTTGTGGCCTACCCTCAGATTTAAAAAAATGTTAAGTCAAAACTTATGGATCAACTGTCTTGGAAACCAAGGCATACGCACCTGTGATAAATGTCATGGATAAATGTTATTCAGGTGATGGAACATCTAAAGATGAGTTTAGCTTTTTGTTGTTTTATAAGTTATAAACAGCAGAGAGGTTGTGATTCATGTCTTTTATGTATATTTACATGTATTACATATTTAAATCCTCATTACTGCAAAGCATGTTAAAAATTTTATTTCAGGTTTTACATTTCTTTGTTAAACTGGCCAGAAAAATCATCCACATAAATCTTGAAATTTTGAGAGTGGAATTGTTCGCTCTATGACCAAACATGGCAGCAGTCGCATAATGGCACCTTTTTCTCTTTTGTCTTTTAAGGCACTACTGAATTTGGCAGAGAGGTTGGGTGAAGCAAAACCACGTGGACTCACAAAAGCAGATATAGAGCAACTTCCGTCCTACAGATTCAACTCAGAGAATCATCTATCTGAACAAACGCTGTAAGCCTCTCAAGCTGTTTGCAGCACTCCAAGCCGATTCGTCCTTTAGCAATCCCTCACCTGTATGATTTTTTTTTTCTCCACAGGTGTGTTGTGTGCTTTAGTGACTTTGAGTGTAGGCAGCTACTTCGAGTGTTACCTTGTAACCACGAGTTCCATGCTAAATGTGTGGATAAATGGTTAAAGGTAAGGTGGGATTTTTCAGTAAAGCTTATTTTTTAGCACACATTTTTGCTGAATGCTAAAGCGTTTCTGCTTTTTCTCCCCCAGACCAATCGCACTTGCCCAATCTGTCGAGCGGATGCCTCGGACGTCCACCGGGAGGCGGAGTGAGACAGGTCTCTGAGTGTTGAACTGGAATGCTGCACCCACCAGAGTCTGTCTCAAAGCTGGGGACACCTGCCACATAACCTGCGTCCTCCAGTAAATATAGCTTAACAAATCCTCTACTCCTGCCCCTCAGTTGACGATAAAGAAACCCAGGATTGTTTCTGGAGCGCGTTGTTCCTCCGCTGTGCTTCGTTGTGCGAGTGTCACGAAACCCACTGCCTACAGCCAGAGTTCTGGGATTGCCAGCCACTTCTGTCTCTGCCCCCCACGTTGCAGATTCCAAAGATTTTCCCCTACAATGCATTATTTGCTGCTTTTGTTTACAGGGTTTCCTCTTTTTCATTTGTGGATTTTTGGTAGTGTTCACAAAAAAAGTAGGAGTCCTGCATTGGAGGAGGTGAGTCGGGAAGCCTGGAGGATGGCAGGCTTGGACGCCTTGTGCAATTAGCAGAAAAAAAAATATTAGGAGTACTTCAACGTGGGTTTCTGTGTTCAGAGGCGACGCTTAACCATCGGAGATGCATGTTTGTGTTGGTGTATGGCAAAGTGACTTGTTAATAATGTATGTTCTGCAATAACGTATCGATTGTTTTTAATAGATTTCCTCCTTAATTGTTTTAAACTTTGCCAATGCTGTTGTGAAAGTGTGATTTGCTGCGGTGGCATACAGATTCTGCTAAGCCCGAGGTCGTGGACTGCAAGCAGACGGGACGTGCAGCTTGTAGGGGCGTCTCCGAGCCCTCATAATCTTCTCTGGAACACAGATCTGTACAAAAGCAGTGATGGATTGATGGATTTTTTCTTTTTTGGGGGGGGGTTTGTGGGGTCGTCCGCCGTTAACTGCACAAGTGCTACAATCCTCTCTCCACGTCGGCATTGTTTCTCTAGCAAGTGCGTGCGTATGTGTGTGCGCCCATTTCCGCGCGCGTGTGTGTGTGTGTGTGTGTGTGGATGTTTGTCCTGTTCACAGAGCCAATGCATTTTGTGTAACCACTGGATACAGGGCAGCATGCTAGGATTTGCATGAACTGTTGATTCAGACTAGCAATATTATCAAGCATTGCCACCAAAATGATTCACTTTTAAGAAAAGACGAGACAGAAGCATACTAAAAAGAACTGCTTGCTCACCCAAAAAAAAAAAAAGAAAAAAAGAAAAGAAAAGCACCACTAAGGGGGGGGGGGGTTAAAATAGCATGTGGTTACAGTCTGGTTGTTTTAAAAGAAAGGAAGAGCTCGTCCAAAGGCGCCGCCGATACCTACGAGTTCTGGAAGCCCGTGCAGGAAGCAATACGTGCTGTGAGCGGACATTTTCTTCCCCTTTTAGGAAGACTTTGGCTTTTTATTTCTTTCTTTGTGAGCCAAATCCAATATACGTATTTAGCCTACTGTTAAATATTTCAGATCTGCCTTTTTATGACGTTGACAAGCACAAACCTGTTACTAATCCTAAAAAGTACTTTGTCGTTTCCACTTCTTTGAATAGTTTTTAAAAGAAGGAGAAGAAAAAAAAAAAAAAGGTGTTTTATTTATTGGTTTTATTATCCTCAAGAGAAAAATCCATTGAAGGAGACCGTTGAAGCACTAATGATGTTTGCATTAGGTGTCTGTTCTAATCTGGTAACTTGGTCAGGTCATTGTCTTAGGCTATGGTAAACGGTGTTGTAAAAGAGCAACTGTATGTTTAGCTCCAGTGTGGATGCTTTTAGATAAATGTTTGAAGACAGACGAATGTTAGAAGTCTCTGGTGACGCTCCGTGTGTTAACACCAGCTGTCTTGCTTTCCAGAAGATTCAGCTGGAGTGTTCAGTTGTGTAGAAACACTGTAAGACTTCTGGTCCTTCCTCCTTCCCCCGCTCGTGTTACGCGTGAAAAACAGGACATATAATTGGGGTTAGGAAGGGAAAGAGCAACGAATGAACTTTTGCTTGGAATTCACTCTTGTCTCTTTAACTGCCCCAGTGAGCACTAACAGGCAGTCGTAACCTTTGCTTTGACGTGTAAAGGATTCTTGCCTTTTCTTTACGTTTGTTTAAGTGAATGTGAGTCTTTGACGTGTGCCACCTTCAAGAGAAAAAAAAGCCATTTAAATGAGTTAAACCCACAGCTTTGAGAATTAACCTATGTGTACATATCTATTTGCTGGCATATATTGTAATTTAAAAAAAAAAAAAAAAACTCTCAGGGCCTCTCGGTATTTTACAAAAAAAAAAATAAAAATACAGTTAAACAGTCCTTTTTTTTTTTTTTTTTTTTTTTTTTTTCTCTTTTTCTTTTTTTTTTCCAAATGGAACGGATGCCATGAAAAGGGTATATCTGAATTCAGTTTGGTTGGTTTTCTTAGACCATAAATGATTTATTGCAACCAATTATACTATTGTTTTGTCTGAAATAATAAATATTACACCATTTAAAGACAGGCATGCAAGAAAAGATCAATACGTATGTTAACAATACTCACTGAAAAGACGATAACTCATTACAAGTGTATTATTCAAACCTGTTAGACTTCCGTTCTTGTACTCCGACCATATTTTCACACATAGCAGTTGTGATCCCATATTTAAATGTGCCACAGCGCACTCTATCCTACCTAAGTCACTCCTAAATCGACTTCAGATGTGTTTTTGCATGACTTTTAAAAGAGAAAAAAAAAAAAGGGTAAAACAAATGTTACAGTGGAGGAAATAAAAAATAATAAAAAAAAAAATAAATAATCTGGTGGGGGACCTATTTAATGGTGCACAATATGCATGCTCGTCAACCAGATCCCGACTGATTTTTAGCTCTAGTTGGCTCGGGTTCTGGAAGTTTGGATCTTAACGCTCAGCTGATAACTGCCATGCATTGTACTGCACACATTTGTAATAGAACTGAATGACTACAAGATTTTATTGCGCTAACTTCATTTTATATAGGGGGACATATTTAAAAATAAAAAAAAAATAAAAAAAAAAAAAAGGAAAGGAAAATTCTTACATACATTGTGTTACTGTTATTGCCCTAACGACTGAGAAATACATGCTCTGATACTACTGTAGTCTTATCAAAAAGCCATAGTGAAAAGGTGCTAGATGTTCTGCTTTTAGGTATGAAAACTCACACGCGTGAATGCAATAGTTTGTCATGGAGCTCATGTATTCTTAAAGCATGTTATACCAATACCCCGAAACAATGTCAGTGAAAATCAATATAGTTTTAAGGGATTTAAGTAAAATGCAAAAAAAAAAAAAGAATAAAAGTGTTGTCATACTTATTTCAGTGTAGTACTGTATCTGCCTATCAGGCTCTTGCTCTCAGTGTATGAATATCTTTAAAAATGTATTGTTCACATATAGAAGATACCTTAATTCATGGTAATGTTAGCACTATTCCTTTATGGGGGAAAAGTATATTTAATTGACAGTATCCAGCAACCTTGTTAAATAAAAAAAAAAAAGAACCTTCCATTTAAGGCCTAGTTAATGAGATAATTTTAATGATAACTCAAAATAGAGTCTTGTAGTCTTTCTGTTAAGAGTGAATAATGAATAATCTCACAGCTTGTGTGGTGCAAAAAAAAAAAACATATATAAATAAATAAAAAATTAAAGGAATAAAAAAGATTTTCCAATAAGCAGCTAAAGTTTATTTAGGAATTGTGATTGATTGCTCCGTAGATACCATTTATTGTTTACCAATGATATTTTTGCTGTGGTGGGATAGTGGTTTACTGTTATTACTCTCCTCGGCCTCCAGGGGTCCTTGCCTGAACATCAGATTTAACCCACCCACCCACCCACAGAGCCAGGGGGCATGTGTTCTGTGTTTAGGCAGATATTTTAATTTTTTTTTTTTTTTTTGCTTTGGTACTTGCACATTTACAGTTACCTCATTTGTTTTCCATGTTTGTATTTGCGAGGGTGGGCGGGAGAAAACGACTAATATATATTATATATAGGAAATGGTTCTTATTAATGTTTTAATTTTTTTTTTTCATTCCATTGGAATCATATTGTTTGTAGCATTTAACATAACTAGTTAGTGTACTATATATACATCTGTATACTGTTTGAAATTTTTAAGATTTGTACTTTTTTTAAATGAAAGTTGCTAGTTATGCTTTACCAAGTAGTGCAATCATTTTTTTTAATTGTTGTGGCTGATTTGAGAGGGTTCTTCACTAATAAATGTATGATGTATACCAACGTGGCATTCGACTCACCTGACTTGCAAACAGTTTGAAGTTACCGACAGCGACTAAGTGCAGAAGAAGTCTGGAAAAAGATGGCATTTTGATTTCCAGACAACTTAAAAGAATATATATATATTTTGTAAATCCATGATTATAACTATACAGATAGGCACAAGTCCTTAGATGGACACCCACTTCTGTTTGATTAATTGTTACTTAGCAGGTTGCACGTCCGTCACACACTTGCACAAGCTTCTGGTTGGATCTATGATTACATTTCTTCATCTAGTTTATAAATCGGTTGACGCTGAGGGAAAAGCCCTCGAAAAACGTAAAAAAAATGTTAGTCTTGAGTTCTGGCAAGTATTTCAAAAGGCTAAACATTCGACTTCTTTAATTTCAAAACCAGTTTTCATCTGACTTTGTGAATATTGTCATGTTAAAACATCCATTTGTCCACTCTGACCTAAACGGTACACAGTTACGCCTTTCATTAGTTACATAAAAGATGTAACAAATAAAAAAGTATGTTTTGGAAAATCAAAGCTAAAAGTTCCAACCGCCTGACGTGGATGTGGCAGCATCAAGCTGTGGGGCTGCGTAGCTGCAGGTTGCAACACAGTAACGGTTAAATAACGAAGGAGGTTGAGTGCTCTGAAATTCATTTTTTCCACAACAGTTACATTGTTGAAACCTGGGGACAGCTGAGTGTTTAAACAAGACAGTGATCCCAAGCAGTTTTAGTAAGCTTTTAAAATAGTCCTGATCCATTACAAATGAATGGATCATGTCTAAAAGCTTGGCCTGTGTCAGGAAAGAAACAAAATCACATCAATGACACCATTCCGGTTAAAAACTTGTTAATCATTCAATTCATTTATCACAGAAAAATCCAAACTTTTTTATCTTGAATGTCAATGTAGAGGTGCAACTTTCCAAGGGATGTTCAACTGAATATAAAGTAGGGCTGTATGAATGTATTTAAAACTGTATGCATAATTATGACTGTGGATAAGAAAAGATTGAGAATTATAAATTTGCGAATCGAGTTCCTCTTGAAGAAAAAGGATGTTAAAAATGGATAGAACAGCTGAAGTAAATGTGACATTCTGACTGGAATGTCTGGAAACGGAAGCAGAGAAGACTATGGAAAATCCCACAGTCACACCGTTGACACGCTTAAACTTAATCACTCATCTGTTTGTGTTTCTAAACCTGATCCCAGTAGAAAAATACTAGCTCTTTTGTACCAGCAGTTTTGTATTTCTACTTGAAAATATTTCTAAAACTGTCAGAATACTAGAAATCTGAGTCTGAAAAAATATGGAATTATGACAGTAAAAAGTTGAATCATTGCTAGAAAACCCTCGCATTTTTGAAAGATTCTCAGTCCTCCAGAATCAGTGAAATAAGACACTTACGCCACACAACGTTGCTGTACAATCTCAATAAACCCACATTTTTAAAACGTTTTTAATTTATAGCTGGAAAATTACATCTTTTACATGAGCCCATTGTGGTGTTACAGGCGAAAAAAAAAAACAGGCATCTATGAGTAACCACAGGCACACTATGGGCAGACTTTTACTACACTAGTTACAGCCACATGTAAAAGCTGTGGCGTCTGTTAAATATTGTGTTTAAACTTCATACGATTGAGGCAGTCTGCTTTACATAGTAACAAACCTGCATTTGGTCGTTTAATGACAGACTGAGGTCAAAAAACAAACAAACAAAAAAAACAATAAGGTCAATTTGGGGGTTTTAAATATCGAACTTATGTACAGGTAATGGCTCGTTCAAACCAGGGTTCCCACGGTCTTCCTACGCTAGTTATACGTCCGCCCCTCCATCACGAACTCATCTTGAATAAAATTAGTTGTGCTTGTCAACGAATGTGGAGAAACTGTACAAACGTTTGGCAAAATAGGTTTAGAATTCAGACGAATGGGTCAAACAAGATTAGCAACAAATAAAGCCAAGGCATTCACACAATCCATTCTTCTCCATGCTGTATCTGCTGTATATATTTAACAAAAAAACAAAACTCTTTGTTGCCCAAACAGATCATTTGAAGATATGAATGTGAACAGTTATGCTACTAGTTTTGTATCAGCAGGAATTAATAAGCAACTCAGACAAATTATTGTTGAAGAGGGAGAATTGCTGACAGCTACTGAAAGAACAGAAGAAAAAAAAAAAAAAAAAGTATTTTCAACATAAGATGAGTTCAAGGAACAACTTGAAGAAATATTTATTTGATAAAATTCAAGACTTTCCAGGCTATCGGGAACCCTGTAAACAACTAAATGTGGACTGGATGCAGAATGGTTTAATCTTCCAGGAGAAAATTTTATCTCAATGATCCCTTACACATAATGGCCATTTTACAGAATATGAAAAAACAAACAAAAAAACAAAAAAAAACAAATGTGGGTGGGTGGGTGTCAGGAAATACGTTTCCACGAGGAAGAGGTATGTCATTTATTAATCGTCCGTCAGGTCCTGAACAAAAAGGACCTCGGAGCGGCTGAGTCCTGCCTCTTTCAGGGTCGGTGGGTTGGACTGCTCCTCGGTCGGAAGGCAGGGCAAGACTCGGCGAGGGAAGTTTGTAACTATCTGGAACTTCTCCGGAGTTTCTTTCAAAGAGAAAAGGAAGTCGTGTATTACCTGTAAAAAGAGAACAGCTGAGTGGGTAACTCAGAGCAACTGAACGCAGCGTGTGCCGCTCAGTTTATTTGCTAAAGTTTTGAGCGTTACGAGTTGACATTTGTAAGTGAAAGGTTTTGCTGGGCATGGAAACGGGAGTTACTCACCGTCAGAGACTGACCGAACAGGAATCGTCTCTCTACTCTCGTATCATTCGGCAGCTTAAACACTATTTTGACACTTTCTGGATCGTCAGCCGGTGGCTCTGGAGGAAGACACTCCGACTTCCTCTCCTTCTCCTCTTCGAGCGTCTGGAGAGAATGTGGATTAGAAATCGGAGGGACTGTACGAGTGCTGAACTGTTTCTAAAACAGAAACCCAAACGACTCACTCTTCGTCTGATTTCCTCTGCAAGAGCACTTTGTCGGACCTTCTCCTCCTCTTGCTTCCGTTGCTCCATCTCCGCCCGTTTCTTTCGCTCCTTCTCCTGATCGGCACGCAGGGAGGCGAGGTAGGCCTCGTCCTGCTGCTGCCTCAGAACTTGGGTCTGGTTCCTCTCTTCTCTGAAACAAAAATGTTTGAAGTCCAGTGAAAGGATGCATTTGGAAGTCAAGATTTCCTGGCAATGTTCGGAAGAGGGTTCTTTTTAGACTATTTTTCAAAAAACTAAAAAGAAAACATAGAACATGCCTTCCTTAGTGAAAGAATGCAGGTGAACTAGGACGCACTCTGGACCTCTGCTACAACATGCACCTTGTGACCTGTGACCAGCGGCCAATAATCCTGCCAAGTCTCTGCGCTGGGCGATAAGGCTGGGAAATAAAATCTCAGGTTTTTTTCATACCAGATCTGACTTTTGATTTTAATCTTTTTTCCCCCCCCTCACTTCCTTTTGTAAAAAAAAAAAAAATTGCAAATGACAGAAAATATTTTCAAAAAGAGGCTTTTATTTCAGTTGTCCTTTCTGTGAGCTCTACGAATGTGTATTCAGGCTACAAGAATTTGTTTAATTTCAAGAATGTAGTCATAATATTAGCAGGAGGAAGACTCCATTTTATCAGGAAAAAAAAAAAATCTCAAAATTATGAGGAAAAAAGTTGTTTCTATGAAAAAGAATAGCTTTGATAGTTATCAAGATGTGTTAAAAGAGAAAGTATTTCTCATCTGCAAAACGTATAACAAAGTATAACTTCATAAAATGCTCAACAATTTTTTTAGTTCTTTTGGAGAACTTTAACATTATTTTGAATTCCCTGAATTATTACTTCATTCTACTAGTATTACAACTTTATTTTGGTGACATTATGACTTTGTTCTCAGACTTAAAGGAGGAAGAAGCTGTAAAACATGTTTATGAAAAATTGTAATCTTCAAAAACATGATTAGTTGATAAAAATCAATTTATCACCAAGGTGATACCCTGGGGACGAAACCGTGAACTTACACTACGAGAATAAATGAGGGAAAAGCATCCTTTCAAACTCAAGCAGACTGGTGATTTGTTGTACCGTTCAAGACGCTCCGACATCAGATATGTTTGGTTGGCATCCATGATGAAAGTAAGTTGATTGATGAGGTCCTCTGGCTGAATGACACCCTCCAGCCGTCCCACCACGGTCATCTTGCGATCCTTCAGCATGATCATGGCCAGGAACGGGTAGGTGTTCTCCCGCAACGCCTGGGACACTAAAACACGCCGCAACACGTCGCACCGTCTTGATTAAACGCTTCAAACAGTTGTTACTGCACAGTTATTTTAACTCTAAAGTAAATATGTTTTAATTTTCCAAAAATTAAACCACTTGTGTTAAAAGCAACAGGAGTCTCAATAAGCATTTTGAGCCCGTTTCTTATAGAACTCCAAATTATATCTTTGTATTCACACAATCAACACTGCATTGAATTAAATGCTGCTTAGAACACCAAGAGGTGACGTATAGAACACAGTGCCAACACCACTGAAGGTTATAAGACTTAAAACATGTTTTTGCACATTGTGACAAACATTTCTTATACGGCCACATAAGGGCCACACATTGAAGAATGACTGTTAGTTTCAATCCTTAAAGCTTGTAACTTTTATAAAACATGTTTATTACCTATTTGTTAAAACTGTCACTATGGTGAGAGTTTGATAGGGCACAGATAATCTGTAAAAACAAAATAATAATAATAATAAAGACTCCTGTGGTCCTACTGCCATCTGCATAAATATACTGATCATTCAGAAACAACCAATCAGAGCCAATCAGAGGTCTTAATGCAGCCAACCAGTATGTGTATGCGCTGCTCATGCCCGCTAGTTAGAATGATGACGGCAGAGAAGCACCTGTAATGGTAAGTTGTTTTTCTGCTATGAGCACGTTGAACAGTGCGTACATGAGCATGTCAGAAAAAAACAGATAAAACTTCTGATTGGTTGCTTCTAACTGGGAGCGGTGCAGTTCTGCAAAAGTCAATAGGAGTGCTGTAACATTTAAAGAAACTTAGAATTATGTAAATAAATAATCAAACTTGTCTTAATCGTAGGAATAACAGTCATTACCTCTGTAACCCTCTGGTTTGCTAGTTGAGCATGCCCAGAAGAGCATTCTTGTGTTGAGAAAGGTTATGACCTCTTCCGTACATAACGTGGAGCTAAGAGACGGATGAGAAATAAAACCTTCAAATGGATTGACTTTTTTGTAAGCTTATTTTAGTTTTAGATTTTTGACATTTAGATAACCGACTAAAAAAAAAACAAATACTATACCGGCAAAACTCGTCAGTGTCTTGATGATCATTCCCATGCAGGTACACCAGTAGGTAGCGGAGCTCCCGTTTGGCGTCATTCAGTGCCTGCATAAGTTACAGTAAACAATGTATTAGATTTTTCTACCAATCTTTTTTTGTTTTGTTTTGTTTGTTTGTTTTCATAGCTATGGACTCACCTGGCTGTACGTGCCCTGGTAAAACACGGGGTGTGACCGACCGTACTTTTCCTCGAAACTATGAATGAAAGACACAACGTCTCCGACAGGGTCGGTCACGCGAGCCCGGGGGTCCGGTCTGATGAATCGCAGGGCCAACCTTGGAGCAAAAGACAGCATATCACCCAAAGTCCTCTTCCTGATTTGTGATAGCTTGTAATTAAATCCACTATGATTACCTGAATATATCCAGAAGTGTGTAATACGTAACTCTGAATGGTAGCATAATCAAATAGTATCCCCATCCTAGTAATCCCTGGGGAACAAAAAAGCAACACTGGTTAACTCTATTCCAACTGAAAACATGCTTCTTAGTATTTATTTCTTAAATCAAAAAGACGTACCCTCGGCTGAGGCCTTGAGACGATGTAACTATATACTCTATGGTCTGCTGTGTTGACCTGGAGAGGTCTGGATGGTGGAGGGTTAAACACACTGGGGACTCCTTCCTGCTCATTAAGTCTGTCCTGAACTGCAGCCTGCAACACACACATGCAAACCCATCAAAATGGAGTTTTTCCAGCATTATGTGCAACAACAACGACAGAGCAACAACAAAATGTGACTGCGACTTTACCTCTATGTTCCAATTATGCTGCTCTAATGTTCGGCGGCACTGGTCCATTGATTCCAACCCAGTTAAGTCCTGTTGGACACGAACAGAAAGTCAGGAGGAAGTGAAAGTAGAAAAGCTGGTTTTGGAACGAACCGATCCCCCCACCCAGCTACAGCTTTGAGCTGCAACTAACTCAGGATTGGAATAAAGTTTTTTTTTGTCCCTGATAAAATTAGTATAAATGCTGCTGTGTGTTACGTACACATAACTCGGATTGTTCTAAACGGGCTACTCTCAGTGTTTGCTGCTTTAAGGCCATTTCCGGTTGACAATTCAAATGACTGAGGGTCTGGCATGTTTGAGCTCCGCACATTTGCAGTGTTTTGAAGGGCCTGATCTTCGTTTTTTTCAAAACTTACATTCGGTGAAGTTCGTGTCAAGCTCGGTCATCCCGGGCATGAGATTAAAAACTAAGATGAGTCCAAACTGTTTGCCTTCAACAAAGACATTGAATTTCTTGCTCTTATTTGTGTAATTTCCTGTTTGTTTTGCGATTTCCGCGCTTGCGTGCTTTCCAGGAACATCCCACCTAGATACAAAATGGTGGCCGTGGATTTGTTTCATCGTTTTAAAATCGATTTTGGGACATTTTATATCGACTCTGAATCGTAGTAAATACGAATGGTGATTCGTCTGTGAATCGACTTTTCATCTTTATTTAAGCTCTGTACTCTAAAACCTTTGGTCAGCCAAAACTATTTGATTGGCCTGAAGTTTTTCCTCTTTCGTTAAATTTAAAAAAAAAAAAAAAGGTAATTTAATTTTCAAGTGCCTACACACCAAATATCAAATAAGAACACGCAAAGTCCAGATGTCGTCATAGATGGGAAACTATTCGTCGCTTTATTTGTTGAATTTAAATATAATGCTAAAAAACTGTGGCGAGTTGAATGCCTCTTTGTTCTAAGGAAATTCTTTTTTTCTCCCTTCACTCTTTTTAACACTGAAAACATCATCTGTGGATTAAAATAAATATTTTCAAATATGTTATTTTTTTTTTTTGTTTAATGTCAATTTCTCAAGCAATATCTTTGTCATTTTAAAACACATTTTTCAATTAATAAACTCCTCCATAAAATGTGCTTTTAAAAGGCTTGAAGGTAGTTTGTGACATGTAGAAGATCTTGCTGTCTATTTCATCCCCTTTAATCGTCTAGGGTTGACATACAGTCTTTACTCATAATAAAAGCTGACCTTCAGATTCTTTAAAGGTGCCAATAAATAAAATGCACTATCATTACCGATACAATTCTTCTGCAGAAATACCTGTTGATACTAATAAAAATTCAGACCACTTGATTCACAGCCATATTATTTAGCTAGCATGACAAGGTTTTGTTTAGAATTGAGCAAATATAGAATAATTTGTGACAATGATAAAGCAATATTGATATCAACAGATACTTGAGTCCTCTGGATGTGTAGATTATTTTGGTTTACATTCAGATATGAATGAGACTGTGGTCCAGTTCAGTGCATTGAGTTGGGATCTGTTGCGAATTGGCGATACAGAAATAACAAATTGAGCTCAATGGAATATGTCAACACCTTATTTGAAGGCGTAAGTCAAAATAATTGCAAAAGTAACAAAAAGACATCCTGTCCAACCACCATACGTCTTTTCAGCTTTTAACTTAGTGCCTAAAATGATTGGATCTGATAAAAAAAACAACTAAATTAATCGTTTTGTAAACAGTTTCCTAAAGATGACTAAAGCAGTTGATCGCCTGTCATAACTAGATTACTTAAACAAATCGAAAGAGAATAAGATATACATTTGACTCGAGTATAACGGAGCTAAATATGACTTGATTCACACGACTAGCTTACAAAGAGTCTCCTCGACACACATCAGACTAAAGTGACAACATTACATTGCCAGGTCCTACTGTCACATCCCAACACGTTGAATAAACGAATCTGATACACTGAGTCGTCCTCAAACTTCAGTGTCAGTCTGAGAATGACAGCTGTGCTAATGTTGACTTAGCAAATGTTAAGTAGCCAACGATAAATGGAGACACAATCCAAGATTAATATCCCTAACAGTCGAAACATTGATGTTTCTGATTCACAGAGTTAGGCCGAGTTTGTGTCTATAAGAACTATATGACAAAATTGACGCCTTTTTAGCCCGACCACGTCCCAGAAAGTCTGCTAACTTGTTGGTTAGCTTAGCTCCTTTTTGGTAGCTCTGCTTCCAGTTGCCGTTGGGGGATCGTTATCGAAGTTAAGTGTATGAAAAAAAGGCTTTCCACACAACCCTTCGACCTGTTCACAGCAACCAGCTGTGAATGGGAACGTATCGACATTGGAGGTTTTAAATGGAAGGGTGTTAATGAGGATTTTTGGCTGTCTACCTGAAATTGAAGGAGTTTTTCGGTCTGCGCCTGGGATAACTCTGGCTCCTCTGGCGCCGCCATCTTACCTCGCCAATCATCTAGCCAGGCGTAAGAACGTCAACCGTCTTTTCCTGCTGCTGGTTGCGTTACCGCACGCCCCGAGCGCTGCTGCCGCCTAGTGTTTTGGGTATTGTATTACAATTGTTTTCTGGATATAATTTCTATGTTCTCTCTACTGTTAATAAATCACTAAACGGTTAGTCAGGTTTTGTATTCACTTCTTTGTATTAATAATGGACATAAATAGGAAGTCTCTACAATCTTTTAACCCTTGTGTTGTGTTGCGGGTCAAAAGTGATCTACTACCCTGTTTAGCTGTAGAAAAAGATACCCTAAACGATTTTTTTCCGACTTGAAATTTTATGACGTTTCCTAAACTGACCCCGTCATTAGAAAAAGTGATATTTTGCTTTTGTTTATATTTTCTTGTGGGCTGTACACCACTAGGGTACAAGGATTGTCTTATGGGTCATTTTGGACCCGTGAATTATAAAAGCATTTAAACACCAGAAAAAGAGTTCAAAGGCCACACACAAACTCTCTCTAATACATGCACACACACAATCCCACGCACACACATATCAAAGAAACTGGATTGATGTGCAAATTGTACTTGCATTTGACCTGCACCTGCACTCTCAATTTGCAGCTAATCCCTCACATCACACAAGTTCCCAAACACAACAGAAAACAATCTGCAACAACACTTGGTTTGTGGTAAAAAAAAAAAAAAAAAAAAAAAAAAAGAAATACTGCTGATCGTCTTTTTGTATTGTATAACAAAAACATATGATAAAAAATTTACTGAGTTGAATTGATAAATAACAGATTTATTGAATCCAATTCATTTGCTTTATTTTGGAGCTTTTGTTAGGTCGGGTTATTTTTGACCCATAGGACAAGGGGAGTAAACAGAATGTTAAGATCGCACAAGTTTTTAACATAACTGAGTGATTTCATTTCTGTACCCCAGAATTTTTTTCCTTATAGAAAAAAGCCTGTTATCTATAAAGATAACATTTTCCTGTTAAGGGGCAGGGTACACCCTGGACAGTTCGCCAGTCTGTCACAGCAGTAACCAACTGAGCACAGGGCAACACAGAGACAGACAGGACAAACAACCATGCACACACACACACCTAGGGAGAATTTAGAGAAACCAATTAACCTGTTGGTCTCTCTAATTAACAGTCATGACTGCGGCAGGAAGCCGGAGTCCCCGGAGAGAACCCACACATGCACAAGGAGAACATGCAAACTCCGTGCAGAAAGACCCCGGGCCGGGAATCGAACCCAGAAACTTCTTTCTGCAAGGCAACAGCGCTACCAACTGCTCCACTGCGCAGCCCTTAGATGCAAACTTTCTTTGTCCAAAATGTTTTTTTCACCAGCAGGGTGAGTGAGAGTTCTTATTAAAAGGCTAAATATTTCCTGAGTATTGCTTTTTATCAAATGAAATGTATTTTTGATCCTCCTAGCTATCATGACATACTACAACTTAATTATGCCATATTATAAACAATATCTCTCTGTGTATAAGCAGAAAGTAATAGTTGCATTATCTAGACACTGACCTACTTTTTATATCTTGGGGCATTGAGGACACAAGATACCAAGCAGTAACCAACTGAGCACAAAAAAGTCTGATTCAGTTCTTACTTCACAAGATAGGATCATCAGAATATTTTCTAGAATTAAAAAAGGCACGAAATTTAGGAGAAAATAAAATTCATCCTTAACATCTCGTACATTAGTATGTAAGAGCACAAAAGGTTGCAAAACCATTTGCCTTTTTGTGCACCGCCCATGGTAGCATTCATACTCTTTTTAAAAAAAACAAAAAAAAACCTTGAGTAATAGTGGTCTGATTATCTTTGTGGTGACCAAATAACATTTGATGTGTCATGTTGGGCAGAGTTGGGCAAGTTCTAGTAACATGAACCAAATATGGGCTCGTGTGCCATGGCTTTTGAAAGTTTCAGTCTGTTAAAATACAACAAAGATATAAGACGCTGATATGTCGTTTTTCATCATGCGTATGCCATAACAACGACAAGGAGTAAAGTTCTGAAATGTTTCACTGTATGTAATGAATCTGCAGAAGTCTTAGGTTTCACTTTCTGAAATGAACGACAAAAAATATTAAATTTTTTATATTTTCACCCACAAATCAATACTACAGATTTAACACAACATAAACGAAATTTATTAATTTACTTGCGTTGGCATTTGCATTGCAGAAGTCTTAAAGTCAGGTCAAAAAAACAACAAATGAAAAAGTTTATTTTGAGAAAACAGACCTATAATAGAAGTGAACATTTTAATAGATTAACTGGACAATATCTTGTTCCCTCTTCAATGTTTCTGCACAGTTGTGATATTTATTCCAAAAGAGCTAGCCTGTTCTACTTTTTCCCCTCAACCATTATGATATGATATCCAAACTTTGTCTTGACAGGTGGGTCTGTGTAGACAGGTTTATCCATCGAACTGACAGGTAGAGCAAACGCTGCCTCCTGGAAAGGTCCGACCATGGACCCTCGTGTCATCCAACCCAGATCACCCTGTCATGGAAGAGCAATATTCTTGATATAAGTAAAAGCGTGATGCAAATATTAAGATTTCCAAAACTGGACATATATATTTATCTTAAGATAACCACTTCGTTGACGTTTCTTTCAATTTCAGAGGAAACCATAAGTGGGCGTTCTGGTCTCTGATGCAGGTGGAATAAAGACGAGTTCACGCTAAATGCAATACCTGTCAGCAATGACGCAGTCAAGAATCTTAGATTCATGGTTTGATCATGACTAACAGCTCATAGTAAGGTCACTTAGTACTACTACCTTGCACTTATTTACAGTAGGTGTTGTTTTCCAGCAAACGGTGACACAAACAGAAACTTTGCTAAAAGATGTGACGTGGCAGTTCATTCAAGTATATCTGACCTCATTCAAGCAAATATATGATGGAAAATAAAAAAATAATAATAATTGTGACCTTAACTACAGGAAGAATGTATGCGTAGCACTTACTGGAATTGTCTAAATCGAGATGCAAAAATACATAGCTGGTAATAAAAACCCAAAAAAGAATCGGCTGGCTTGTGCGCATACTTACTCCTTGTCTTGCTTTGTCCTCGCTGTATTGCGTTGCTACTTCACTGAAACGAACTCCAGCTTTCAATTTCTCCATGGCCTCCATGCATTTTCCGTGCTTTTCACAGAGAATGTGCCGAACCTGGGTAGAGAAATATGTTGGGAGGTTTACAAATACAACGTGCTGAAACTGATGATTCTTGAGTATTACTGACACCGTATACGGCCAGGTCCTGACAGAAGGTCCTGACAGGTCTCATGCCTCTTGAACCTTTTCATATTTTGTCACAATATGAATTTACATGTATATTTTGGGTAATATTTTGTGACAGACCAACACAAAGAAGAGGGGTAGGAACAAATAAGTGTTGACTTTTTCAGAACAGAAAAGTACTGGTAAACAAATTATTTGGTTCTTGGTTATGTAAGAACATGATTTCTCTGTCGTACTGATTGCTTTGTTTCTTGTTTTTAAACACCTGTCTGACACAAACAAATCAAATCAAATCAAAAACATAATTAATAATTGAAAAGAAAACAAAACACATAATTTTCAATCCATGCTATGAGAGCTGAGAAAATCCACAACAATCCACCCCAAATTGATAAATGGAGGCAGAACCATGCTGTGGGCATAATGTATTCTTCAGCAAGTACAGGAAAACTGGTCAGAATTGACATGGAGATAGATGGAGCTAAATACAGAGCTGTCCTGGAAGAAAACCTCCTCGTGTGTCAAGGAAAGGCCTAGTCAAAGTCCATACCTACATTTAGATGAAAGAGTTGGGAACCGATCCAACCAGACATCATTTTGGCTCAGCACTGCAAAGGTGGTTCTAGAAAGAAACATCTACGCATTTCCTACCACTTCACAATTATACGCTCCTTTGTGTTGGTCTTTTACCCAAAATTCAAACATAATACAATTAATGTTGTGATAATAACATTGGGATATGTGCAGGTTTTACACCAACGATCCACAAATAAAATAAAATGTTTTAGGGGTCGGACAAAATGTGACAAAAACCCTCAATAATACCATGAATATTGGCACTGTTTTTGCAGAGTTGCTAAAGTGTATTTAGTTCATACCTTAACAGCTGTGCCTCCTTTAGGGGTTTTTTCCTTTTTGTCAGCGTCCGAGCTTCCTGAAGCAGCTCCTACACAGACAACACGACAGCACACGCCACACCACCGTGGAGAGCAACACGTTACTCAGAGCAATGTTAGTGTAAACTCCTCCATTACACTGAAGTACAGCAGTGTATACTAACTTACAGGCTAGCACCTGCAGCTGACAATATGAGATCAAAACACATCATAAACAGCAGGTACGCTGTGGGACACTGACCTTTACCACCCTTTCCACCTTTTCCCTTCGGTGGCATTCTTTCTGCTAAACGTGGGTTTAAAATTTAAGCAGAAAACGTGCAAATAATAACGTGGTTTCGAGTGTAGTAATAAGCATGCGTAGTAAACTGCTACAGAGGACTGTTTTGGTTTCTTCTTCTTTTACTTGTTGGTAATAGCGGACTAAAACAAGCCACAGCGCCAACTCGTGTTCAACATCGTCTTTGCAAAGTCACTTGGCTGGTAACTTTTTTTAAATGTATGTTTTTATTTTTAATTATCTTACAGTAACATTAGCCTGCTATTATTTTTAAGTACTTGTCTGGTATTTCCTGCATAGTATAACTATGCATTTATTTTATCTTCATCAAACTACAAATGCAGAGTACCAATAAATAAATAAATAAATAAATAAATAAATAAATAAATAAATAAATAAATAAATAAATAAATAAATAAATAAATAAAAAATAATAATAATAATAATAATAATTATTATTATTATTATTATTATTATTATTATTATTATTATTGCTACTCAAACTAAGAAATGAATTGGTAAAGGTAGTTATCAAGTGATACATTTATTTATTAAGGAGGAAAATGCTACTCAAACTAACCATGTTAAAAAGTTTCCACATTTGTGTTAAATTTGTGTGTTAATAATAAATAATTCAAAATGCTGAGACCAATTTCTGCATTGTAACAACAAATACATTTAGCATGCTCTTACATAGAATGTTACTCTGATGGCTCACTTGTCATTTGTCTTAAGGCACCTAAGCTGAAAAAATATATATAGTTACAAACACATACTGTATTAGTAGTAAATTAAAATGTAACTAATTTGCATTGTCTGTCTTGCATGTCTGTGCAGCTTTTGGTGCCAATAATTGGCACAACCAGTTACCATGTACAGGGGGCAATTGTTTTGGATAGGTTTTTTTCTTCATTACTTAATGAGATAAGTATTCAAATACTATTTATCTTTGTCTGATACTATAATTAGATTGATTATCTACTTCTCTTCTTTGAAGCAAGTGGAATCTATGATTTTTACCGGCAACCATATGAAACCCTGAAATCCCACAGAAGCACTCTACCAACTGGATGTTCTGCTTATGAGACTACTGTATCTATAAAATGTATTTAGGTGTATAAATCCTGAAGTGGCAATCATCCTACAATCTACAGCCAAAAGTTGATTTCATCTGCCGTAAAACACTAACATAAATAACAGATTCAGCATTTTCTTCATGTACTTTAGCCTATTATAATTCCACTTTTCACCATCTCAGAACCTTTGGGAAGGTTTATCCTCCAGACTTGGGATGAGCAAGCAGAGACATAGCAACAGCAGCTGAAAATTTCTACATTTTGCCCTGCTGAGCCTGTGTTTTCTTACTTAATTCCTCTAATCTTTGTTTCATTTTGTCATTTCTACTATCACCCGATAATACAGGCCAGAAAGCTATATCTGATGAGAGCATATAATATATGATTTCAACAGACATACTTTGTTGTGCTGTAATCAGATCCAATTTTTTCTATTGTAGTTTCAAAATATAGTACCTGTTTTTTGTTGTGAACTAATCAAAAATAAACTATCTATGGACAAATGTTTAAGACCGTAAGACATCTTGTTTTTAAAACACTTAATTGAATCACTGTTGCATTTTTGATATGGTGTTATACAGTTCAATAATAAACGGAGCTTAATTTACAGGACCTGCTGCTAACTTTAAGTTAAGTGAAAATGGAGGGAAGCAGAGCAGTCCTTCACAAAAGAAGTAGTAATGCAGTGGCTCACAGGTCAGTGTGGCTGTTGATTAAATACGCATGAAGACATTCAATATCCTGCTGACCAAACCTGGTGTTATCTCTATGTCTGGTATTTTCTGGACTGCCTCTGGTATAAAATATGTTCTCTCATAGCAGCCTTTGTGGCTCCAAACCTCTAGAGCGTGTTTAACAGGTTCACCATGGGACAGTATGGCCCTCTATCTCACAGTGTTTCCTTTTTCATCCACATTATGCTGGCTCTGTATACAAAAGATAACGTACTTAAACATGTTGAAGTACAAAATCAGTTTCGGTGAGTGTGACATATTAAGGTAGAAATGAAAAAAACATTTCCAATTAGCGGTAAAACTGGTAAAAAACAGAAGTCAAATGTGAGAACTTGTAACATTTAGGTCTTTTTTAACAAAGTTGTATAACTTTCCCTGTTAAAGGTCACCTTTGGTTTTAATTCCCTATATGCTTTTCAGTTCATGAGATGTCATACAGAGACATATACCACATATCAATGAAAAAAAAAGAACATTGGTAAAAAAAAAATGTGTGAAGTACATTAATATTTCAAAACTATAGCAATAATTTCACATTCAATAACTTGTAGCAGTTTTCAAACTGTGAGTTTTTGACCCCACAGTAACCTTCGTCTTCACAGGTGACAAGATACACTCAGGAGCTCCCAATATAAAACTTCTGTCAGAAGAATAACTTATGTCATGAAAATAACTGCTATTGCAAAATTAAAAAAAAAAAAAGTTCTGCCTACTGTTACAGGAAATTTTGCTCTAAAAAGAAATATGCAAGATTTACTTTTAGAACTGGGCTTTGCTTTTCTAAAACCGTTAAGCTCTATGACGTCTTTACTTGCCATGATGGCATGACTTCCTGTTTCCCTGCGTATCGAGAAGACATGACACAAAGGCCCAGTTCTGTTAATCAGTCTTGAAAATGAGAGAAAAGAGAGCACAGAACTTTACAAAGAAAGAACCAATATCCGCTTCAAATGAAGCAATAATTAAAGGATTTAAACCAACTGGAATTGAGACAAAGAGCTTAGACAAGAAAGAGCCACTTTTTATGTAATATCATACAATCTACTTGAAAAGTAAAATTTTAAAGAATTCTTCTATAAAAGGAAAACATCTGCTGCCATGGTGCAGGCAGAATAACAGAGTTTGCTTCATGTTCCACAACATGGGTTCAAATTGAACACTTGATGGGGCTAGAGAGAACGCATGCCTCCGAATCTTTACTTTGATAAGAACAGAGATATAAAAACATGTGCAGCACAAGTCCCTGGATTATTACAAGTACTAACTGCTGAACTAAAAGGTATTCATTTTTAACTTTCTTTCTTGTGCAATTTTCACTCTTATCTTTGTCTCAACATTACATAAAAGCATAATGTTTAGAATGAATTCTCATTCATGACAGACGTGCAGAGTGCATAAAAGGTCGCACAAATGTTGCCGTTATTTTAACCGCATGACTCAAAGCAATACGAAAACCAAGATACCTTAATTAGAAATTGGTACGATGAGGCAAACTAAGGTGAAAAAGCTGCCACCTACACACAATCACGTCTGACAAACAGACGGATGATGTAGGCTTACAGTATGTCTGACAACCATGGCCACTTATATTGTTCACAAGGTTGATGTCTTGTCTACTTATTTCACTTGTACCTCACAATGACCTGTGAGGTACAAGCACACTCACTAAACCCATTCAATAAATTAGAATATTATTGAAGTAGCACCAATGCTTTGCAACAAGAATGTTCTGGGTTTGAGTCCTGGCCTGGGATCTCTCTGAATGTTCTCACCATGCAGGAATGGGTTCTCTCCTCTATAGGTTGTTCTTAGGTAAGCGTGTGTGTTGCTGTCCTTTGACTCTGTTTAGCCCTGTGATGGACTGACCACCTGTCCATGTTGTGGCCCTCTAATGACTCCTGTCAGCACTCACCATGCAATACCCAAAACTGCATATTTTAGTAGCGATTCGATACTAAGTAAATAACAAGGCAAGTATCGGTGATGCCAATTCTGATATGGATACTTTTTATTTTAGTTTAATATATCATCAAACTCTGTGACAGACTGGTGACCTGTCCAGGGTGACCTCCGCCTCTCGCCCGAAATGTTCACTGGAGATAGGCACCAGCACACCTTCCGACCCCACTAGGGACAAGGGTGTTAGAAAATGGATGGATGGATGGAAGGATATCATTAAACTTCTGACATTTGGGTGTTCTTGTAGATTTTCTTTGAATTTTCTTAAAACCTAACGCAGGATTTGGACAAAGTCTGTAGGTGTCCACAAAATACATTAACAACACATTAACCTGACAAACAGATAGAATAGGAAAAGAAAACACACTTGTGCTTTTTTTAAACATAGTACAGAAAATATTCGAGAATATTTAAGCACTTATTTAATGTTAAATGTCTTGTATTTAATTGTCATTATCTTGTAGAAATTATTTTTCCTGTTTTTTTTTTTTTATTTGAAAAGCACAATTTTGTTTCTCGTGAATAATTTATAAAAGCAACATCAAGGGTAAAATATCCAAAGGTGTTAAAACTTTTTATGCGACTTAAGAGAGACAGATAACTTTTTTGGTCAGAGCAGACACACTGATGTGATTTGAAATTTGACATCCATATGCAAGAGCTTTAAGAAACGTGTTTGATCTTATCATCCGTACTCTTTAGTAATTATTTCATAGCAATCGCCTCCAAGAATGTCCTAAAATGCATAAGTGAGAATTTATTTTACAGGTACAAAATAGAAGGTCATTAAAATAAAATGGCAATGTGTGTTTATAATATGGATATTAATTGACCATGGGAGAATTGACCCATAGCTACTTAAAACACTCAAGGACCTGTGTTATATACAAATAACACTGAAGGCAATGATCTGAAAAAAAAGATGGAGCGCCAGAGTATCCAACATTTCATTCAATGCGAACCTTAAGCAGGCCACACATTTCTGTTTATCTGCCTTTAAAATAGCTACTAGAAATCTAAAAAAATAAATAAATAAATAATAATAATAAATAATAATAATAACTCCGGTTTGACTTTTAGTTGAGAGGTTTCCATGTTTGCCTACGTGGGTTTTGCTTGTCTTGTTCTGAATTATGATTAATAAAAAGATGGAAAAATGTTTGACTCAATATAAAAATGATTGTATATGTGATATTCATTATTTGTTGGTAGTTCTTTCGAAAGACAGAAGGCTGTGTGTATTTTTAGAATAAATGTGATCTTTCTAATAAAATGTTTTACTATATATGTAAAAAACAAAGACATTCCAACTTGTATTTTTTACATGTTACTGTATATGTTCCCAAAATAAAATAGATACATCTCTTGTTACAGTTAAATAAATCTGTGCTCCTTAATAAATGAAACCCTATCTTTTTGTGTTTTTGCTGCTGAAACCAGTCAAACCGTGGTTTACGATAATCAAAAATAAACACCAAGGAATAAATGTCAACTTAAGTTCAACTTTTTCTCATTCACTTTGTTACATTTATTATGAAATAAAATGTTACTGTAAAAAGTAAACCGATGACAAATTTAAGTGGGCGACCAATCGCCTTTCTAATTTACGTAGCAGAAAAGCCTGTGACAGCAGTTTTCCTGCCAGCAATCTGTGACAGATCGTCCCCATGAGCTGTAAAATTCACGAGAAGAAATCATGTTTGCCGTTAAGTTGCTGAACCTACATCATAATGATGATGGGAGCAAGGTAGGGTTTGAAAGTGCCACGCTCGAGGCTCATTGTTGTCTCACGGAAATATCAGATTCAGGGCCTTATCATCACACCATCTCTCATGAGTTGACCAAAGTTTTCCCTTTCTTGCAGTCAGCAGTCTCAACTTGCCTCACTTTACCTCCGTTAGCGGTTCAACACAGACGTCCCATTGAAAGACACACATCAGATCTTTTCCTTGAACTAATTATCCACATATAATTGCAAAAAATACTTCTTTCCTTTTCTGTATCCATCACAAGTTTGCAAATTGCCCAGAGTAAACAACTACCAGGGTCAGCAATTCCAACATCATGGAAGAAGACTGAACAAAGTCCTAGAATATGTTGGTACTTGATATTATATTCTATCTTATCATTGATCTCATAATCTGTTTATCAATATCTTTGCCAGAATTAACTAAGCTTTTGCTGTCTTATTGCAAAGACAGGGAGTGCAGAATCCGCAGAAGAACTACCAACAAATAATGAATATCACGTATACAAAGAATCCGCACTCTTTCTCTTTTTCTTCTTTTGTTACATTACGGACCAGTTCTAACATAGGGATATTTTTTAAATCTACACAAGGTAACCTATATCAACATGTCAAAAATGTGCTCAAATAATCTGTGTAGGTTTGTGACATGCCTACTCATAGTGGTGACTGGAGGTGGGACACATCCTGGACATCTTGTAATATTATCACAGCACAACATAGAGCAGATAAGCATGTATCTGGTAGAAATCTTTCCCACGATGTGATGCTGCCACCTCCAAACCTCATGTTCTGTAGACATGCAGTTCAGACCAAACATGTGTGTCTTGCTTTCGTCATTTTCCTGGTCTGAGAATCTCTAAAGCAATTTTCTTTACATGGAAACACTGGAGCTCTTAGCTCTGTCAGTTTGTCAGATCAACAGAAGGTCAGGGCTTTTCCCAATTTTATTAACCAAATATCTTTTTACACTTTCCTAGTTTGATGGTTCCTTAACACAATCTGGTGTCACAGTCGGACAATCCCTATGATTTCACCGCTTGGTTTCTGTTCCAATATGTAGTGTCAGCAGTGAGATCTTGCATAGACAAATGTCTTTCAGCCCGAATTGTGTCCAGCTAACTGAATTTACATCAAAAGGACAACATTAGTTGCAGAAGCCTACCAAGGAGAATGAGTGGGAATCAGATGCACTTGAGTTATGAGAGTGATTGTAAAACATGTGGATATTAAAGCTGGTCACAGTTGTTTTCATACATTTACAAAAAGTGTCTCTCTTTGCCTTTACGGCTTTTTTTGTGTAGATTAATTGAAAGGCAAAACACATTCAAATCTATTGATAGAAGATGTTCATAACATGACAAAATGTGGCAAAAGTGAAGGGTTACGCCTGCTTTCTGATGAAACTGTGCTTTACTGAGCAACTGAGAAAATGTCCAAGTTTGATGTTTGGATTTTGAATACTAAGTACCAGTTTTTTATTTTCTTGTCATTGTTTAAAGATTTCCCCAGGGTGCAAAGAACAACTGCCTGGTTTATTACAGTGCACAGTCATCTCATTCACGACCCACTGATTGTGTCAAGACAAACATAGCACATGTTGACAAGTGCAAGAAGCATCCCCAGCTCAGACAGAACATGAGTCATGTTGAGATCTTCAGAGATCAGAAAGGGAAGATTTAAAGGAAATAGATTTGGCTGATTGCTGTTTTTTTGTAAATTGACTGATGAAAAATTTGTCTTAAATAGAGTATAAGTAGTTCTTTGAAGTAGGCTGGATACATTTTGGCTTCAGTCAGTGATTTCATCTTCAGGAATCAAATCCTGCAAGTGACACCAAGTGACACCAAAGTGAGTTTGGTTTCCTCAAATAAAAATGGCTTGATGTGCATATTTCACTAAGCATAACATTTTCTGACTACATCAAGGGATTGGACACATCTAAAGTCTGTAACTTTTCAATAGACTCACTCAGTTGGCCATGAGAGACTAGAACTAGGTCATAACTCTTCCTAGAAAAACACATTGCATGTTGATTTCCTGCTTAAACCCCGAGTACATGTTCTTCATTGAAACTGCAACACTCCTACAAGTGTCCAAGAAGGGGTTTCCCCCTTGACCTTTCTTTGGCTGACCACGCTATATTTACACCCAATAGCATGTCATTTGTTTCATAAGTTCACTTTGCAGAATTTAGTCTCTGGCCCGATGACCCCAGTGTTATGTAACAGCAAAAGAGCTGTGAAAAAAACTAACCTAGAATGAAACTTTGAAAGCCCACAAAGGAAATGACCATAGTGTGTCGCCTTTGCAGGTTTTGACATTGTCAGTTTTTCTGCTACCAGGATGGCATCTGCTTTTATCAGCTGTTTGTAGAAACCCAATCTAAAGCCCCCTCCCACCACAGTTTTCTGATGTAAGAAAGATTCAAACTTAAAGAGAAGTTATTTTCTGCCCGGGAGAAACCAGCAGGTTGCCTCCGTCTTGTTCGCCCACACTATGAAGCAGTATGTGTTCGGAAGTGATACACCAAGTACATAGGTTTCAAAGTTCCTTTATGTGCCCTTCTGTTTGACTCAGATGCTCCTATCATTTTTCACAGCTACATGTCATATTCAAGTGGTAATTGCATTATAAGGATGCACTTCTTTCTGTTCATTTAACTCAAAATTATTTGCTTTTAAAAATGTTATTGAGCTAGTTTTTGAAAAAAAACAAACAAAAAAAACAACAACAAAAAACTAGTTATTAAACAGGTTTGTACAACCCTGGACAAGCAAACACCAATGTAATGTAAAAGAAAGGAAATCTGTTATTAAAATGTTCAATTTTTTTGTAATTGACTACTGTCCAGATAATTGACATCCAGGCTCTGGAAATGTAATTCGGTTTAACATTCAAAACTATGCAAAGAATAACTAAAAAAGATTTGTCATTTGTCATGGATTCACTCATTCTCATATTTTTACCCAAAACATTTTGAAGAAAATGCAACTTGGGAAGCTGAAATACATGGGCACAATGCAAGATGACACACTTTTTCCTGGCGTTCGCATAGCATTCAGTCCATGAGCACCATTTATTTTCTGTGGCGGGAATTGGCTGTACCTCTTTTGGCTGTACCAAGAGAGGAAATAAAGAATACTGCAAAGGTTAGCTTCTGGAGAAGATCTTAGACAGTTTCCACTGTGCGTATTAATGTTTATTAATTATTTGGTCTTTAAAACATTAACATAGGCAATGAGTATGGGGTCATTATCTAGCTCAGGGATATCAATCTCCAGTCCTTGAGGGCCACCGTCCTGCGCTTTTTAGATTCAACACACCAGAATAAAATGATTGAATTACCTCTTTAATATGTATATAAGTTTTCCAGGGTCCTGCTAATGACCTAATAATTAAATTCTAGTGTGGTGCACTGGAGTTTGACACCTGTGTTAGCAGTGCTACCTTGCAAGGCGTTTCTGCATAGAGTTTGCTTTTTGGTCTTTCAAAATTACCAGTAGGTCCAAGTGTGTGTGCATGCGGGTGGGTGCGCGTGCATGTGTGTGTGTATGGCTTTTTGTCCTCTGTGTGTCTGAGTTGCCTTGTGATGAACCTGCAACCTGTGCAGAGTGTATCTCACTCAATGACTGCTGAAGGTTAGCTCAAGGCCACATGGAATCCTCCATAGAGTAACTAAATGTTGAAAATTGATGGATACAGTCATTCTGTCCCCTTTAATACAGTTACATAATTTCCTGAGTTTATTATAAAACAGCTATAAAAAGCTGTGGTCAAATACTATGGGAACTTACTACAACTGTTCATGTGGTTTAGTTCAAAACAATTCATTTCAACCTGATCCACTGCAGCGTTCGTTGCGTCTTTGGAGACAAGTCCAACAGCAACCGTATTTTGGTAAAACATAAAATTATAGAAATAATATAAACTTCAGTCATGTATTTCACTTCAAGGATTACCTTAATGTCATGCTTTCTATATGGAAAGAAATCAAAGATAAAGGTATGGTGTTTAATAATGTTTATTTTCTCACTGGAAACACCAAGACAGGCAGCCGACACAACAGTAATACTTAATTATCAATAATTATGATTAAATGTCAAATACAACAAAGATTAATTTAATGTAACTCATTTCAGTTACATTTATGTATGGTCTCATTTAAAAAATAAACAGATTCAAGTCATTTTTAATTGTGCAGCATTCAAATGGCTCCCAGTGTCACTCACATCATTTTTATTTATCGTTTCTGATTAACGCACTTCCTGCTAAGTGGACGACCATGTCTTGGTAGGTTTGTAGTTGTAGTATTCTCTTTCCATTTTGGAGCTATGAGCTGAACCGTGCTCCACATATTGCTGTATTATTTCAATGCTAATGTCAACACCAGAACAGTATCAAAAATTTTTTCCTCAGATGTGCGATAATTATCTGGAAGTTGATCAATGATGAATAAGATAATTATGCAAGTAACTGTTCACGCTTTTTGACAGGGTTTCCTACAAAACTTTTTGCTTTCGCCGACGCTGACCACACTCTCTCCACCCACACTCCGCAGTGGTAATCCCGTTCAACGTCACCCCTTCAGCAACTCAACATTCTGTGCTTAATAGTGACCATTTTTGATTTTTCTGTTTTTAAATAATCGTCAGCGGCGTTGAATCAAGATACATCACAAGTTGGAAACTTGTGATGTATGATGTATTTCAAAATCAGCTTTGGTTTAATGGTTGCTGTGGGTTTATAACTGAGCTGCTTTCATACGTGAGAACAAAATGCAGACGAGTTGTATCTCACACTGCATTAACACTTACAAAGTAATTTCCTTTTTCTGACAAACTTGCTGTGTTTGCAGTCACTGACGCGGCAGCTAAAACCGGTCCTTGCCCTGTCATTAGTGTGGTGTTATTTTCATTGCTCTTACTGATATAAGATGCACCACATTTAAATTTCACTGATGTCACTTAGCATGACTGAATGAATTATAATGAGCACACTATCAGATTGAGGTTATACTGCATGAGAGATTTTTTTTAACAACTCTTAGAGGAAAAGTTTCTAATAAAGTCATTAGCAAAGAATAAAATTCCTGTCCAATCACAACCCTATCTTAAAATAGCAACCCATCCATGAAACCTGTCAACGAATCTTCATATATCAATATATTATATTGGGATTGTGTACAACAAATGCAGCTAAATTATTTGTGCATGCCTGTTGGCTTTAACATGAGTAACTTGTTTCGGTGGTTTCCAGCTCTCTTCCAATCTTTCTCTTCTGTTTTTTTTATTATTAGCATACTGATAACATGTAACGTGCATTCTCACCCCTTTTAAAAAAAAAGTGTGATTTGGTTTCCATTCGTGAACAAAGTGACATCAGATCAGACTTCCTTCTTGTGTCGTGTATATATAGTGTAAGGGCAGACTCAGATCATTTCAACGCTCACCCTTTATACAACAGCAAAAAAACTGTTGAGAAACAGAGAAAGGCATTGCTGCAGAATGATGAAATGCATATTTGTCGTGGTCCTGCTGCAGGTCTGCTACAGCCTTCCTATGAACATGACCCCGAACAGCTTTACTCCAGATGTGACTATGACCAGCTTTATTCCAGACCCTAACCTGAACAGTGAGATTTTAAATCAGCTGAAGGAACTCAACAAGCACATCAACCACACCAAAGTAAGTATAAAAGATTATTAATGTTACATGATGTTTCATGACTCTGCTTAAAACATTTTAGCTAATCAATCACTTATGTTATTTCTTTCTCCTCACAGCTAAAGTCCATTCCTACTCCTGGACATTATATGCTCTATAACACTGTAAGTTTCACATCTTTTCTGCATTTTTTTTTTTTTGTTTTTACTAGTCAGAATGAAACTTTGTTGTCCTTACTATCAGCAATTTTGATGCATGTCGTCTCATAAAGCCAATGCTTTGCTTCCTCTGTAGTCCAAATGTGTGGATGTCTTCAGCCAGGAACTGGTTCGTTTTCTTGGGAATATGACACAGGAAGGCCCAGTGAAGGATATTATTGGAAAACTTGAGCCAAAATTGAAATTTCTAGCAAAACATCCACAGGTAAATGTAACAAAGGAAACTACTAAAAACACAATACTAATTGGTAAATGTAGTCCCCAAAGCTGATATCCAAATTAATTCAACCTCTCTTTTTCTCCTACAGAATAACAAGAATTGCAAAATGACCAGTGATATACCAAGGAAGAACCCTTTCAGAAAACACATGGAGTTCATCAGGAGGCTAAACAGCAGAAGATGAAGATACACCTCTAATTTCTGCAAGGCAGCTCGAGAGTTTTGGATATTTACTATTTATGAGTTGTTGTTGTCATTTTTTTTTATTTATTTATTCACGTCAGTTTTTCTGATGTATTTATTTCAAATTCATATTTATTTGAGTTTGCAGGTAATGGCTAACATTGTCGTTGTATGCAAACATTTGTAATTTCAACTGAATATTTCAGTCCAACGGAGATGTGACGCTGCTTTTAAAAATAAATTTTCTACTTTCATAAAGCACTTCTTCTTTGGTTCTATTCATGTCACCAGATTTTAATCATCGTGAGCTTTTCTTACATTTTACCTTCATTTATCAAACTTGTGGGTCTTTTCGATTTTCGGTCTTTTAATTAATAACACACACTCGAACGAGTTAAAGTAACTTTGCACATCAACACGCTCAGTGTATTTATTTTAGTGGTGGCACTTGATTAAAATTTTTAATTGAGTAAATTGGAGGGTCTGTAATTAATAATTCCCAATTAGTCCTGTTTTAATCAAAAACTGTACATCAACAAATCAGCAACATTTTCAGTTCAAAAACCCATTTTTACTGCTAAGTTATGGTTTAAATAGACATGAGCTCAACAACAAAGATGTTCATTGTTTCTAACAATCAGATTGGTCAAAAGGGCTATTCATTACACCCAATCAGCTTTCAAGTGTTTCAGTGTTTCAGGCTGGCATTAGCGTTGGGCACATGTGTCCTTACTGCATAGAGATGGCATTTTATTCTTTGGCAATAGGCTAACTCTTTTTTTGCGCTATGTGCAAAATATCAATTATCTAATTGGTATTTTCCAGCAACCAATTAGATAATGTTTTGAAACAAATATGAAACCACCAAGGGCCAAGAGAAGCAGCTTTGTCATCCATTGCTGTTGTTTGCAGATGTCTTTTGTGCATCCAATCTACAGGTCTACCAGAAAAGTGCAAATACAAAGGTTCGGGCAGGAACTTTTGTATTTGTATATATGTAATTATTTAATCAAAATGAATGTATTAAAGTCCCAGACATAATAAAAAAAAATTTATCACAGTCTGCTAGACAAAGTATTGGAGGTAGGATCCTCCTTTTAGTACAGTTTCAAACTCATGGTGGAATTTTAAATTTCCAAAATGGAGGCACTGTGTTTTGTTTTGCTTTTTTGTTTTCTTTTTAAATGATGAATAAATGGGTCAAAATGACAGGATCAGCATGAAGGAACTGCCTGCATACTGCATGAACTGAACTTGAAAACTCTAAAACGGGACAGTTAAATCACAGTGTGAACAAATGTTGCAAGAATATAAATAACAAGCCCTTTCTTGATGTAACGCAGTAATTTGTGCAATCAGACTTGTTGGAACTAAAGCCATTTGTGTTCCAAGAAATGTGCATTTTACAGAAAAACTAGGTTGAGACTTTGGAAATTCAATTGTTCGGAATAACAAGCATGCACAATTTTTCTCAATGTAAGCCCTGAAGAAGACTCGCAAATAGATCGGAACATTCTCTTACCTGTTCATCTTCAAGGCAGTGCACCTAGAGCCCAGATAGGAAATGTTTGTGAGACGTCTGTACAAAATGCTGCAGACCAATCTTATTCTGCAACAGAGGTTTGAAATGCCTTGTAGTTGATGGTAACGTTTGATAAGAAGCTCATAGATCCACACCTTTTATTCAACCTGAGTGCAGAAGAAGAACTGAAAGTAGCAGAGAGCAACAGTTATCTGTGTTTGTCATCAAAGGAAAACAAGGTGACTTTTTCATATGCTAACACTAAGACTACCCAAGCCTGCAACTATCCATGACAGAGACATACACAAGTCAGATATTATTACTATTAAAGTAATGAGAGACGTTTGACGCTTCCCTGATCCATTACCCCCTCAACCCTTTTCAGATTTTGTCACATTACAGCTGTGAACTTCAGTGTATTTCATTATTTGAAGAAGGTCATATAGGACAAACCAGAGCAAAGTGGAAAATAATTATTAAGTAGGCGGAAAATAGTTCTATACATGTTTTACAAATACAAATCTATTTCTTTCTAATCCCTCAGAGGCAATACGTTGGAGAACATGAACATGTTTACATCTAAATCAGTTGCCAATCTGTAGCTATCTGTCTCTGCCTCAGTCTGATATGTTTTGCAGTTTCTGTTGCTTTGTCAGGTTTGATTCTCCTTTTAACTCCGTCCCTTCTGGAAAAACAGCATCTCCAAACACAATACTGCCACCACCATGTTTCAGACTGGGGATTGTTAAGCATTTTGACTGTAGACGAGAAAGTTCAGTTTCAGTCTCATTCTTCTAAGTTGAAAAGTTTTAACTGGGAATTATGACGGTGGTCTTTGTTCTTGCCACGTTCCCATAAAGCCCAGATTTATGGAGATACATGAATAGTTAGCCTATCATTTTATTTCCACTCATCTGGACAGATGAACAGCTGTGTGTCGGTCAGTTCTCAGCTTTACAATTATTCTTTTCTACCACCCCTTCAGTCAGAATGTCCTGTTGCTCAGGAACACTCGGATATGTAAACATTTAACACCCTCAGTGAGAGAATCCTCGAGTTTGGTTGCTTTTAAGCGGTATCTTGACTCTGTGATTTTATAGAAAATACTTTCATTTTTAGCTGCAACATTGAAGTGTAATGTATTTATTGGACTTATTTGTGTTTTATTACAAATGTTCTGGCATTCAAATGCATGTGTTTATTAGCACATATATAAGTGAATGTTGAGACGAGAGATTGGGCTTTAAGGTAATGTCGATTGTCTACAGTCATATGTTTTAGTTTGTTTTGATATCAGTCTGCCAAGAAGCTGCAGAAGGAATTTAGCTTTTAGCTAGACTCTGGTATATTTTCATGTGAACATCCATTAATATGCAATGTCCCAGTATATAAGGAAATATTTAGCAAGTTTAAATAATACATTTAAACCAAGCTGCTCTGATGTTTAGATGCTGTTTGTTCACTGATCTTATCTATTAAACTAATGAGGTGAACCGATATTTATATTGAGATTAACTTACACATAGCTTCCTCCTACACAACTTACACTAATTATTTAGTAATTAGCTGATCTCTGAAGGCAGTTTCATTAGATATATACACTAAATACACTCAAGTTTCTGGTTGTAACATGACAAATTGTGAGAAAATTCAAAGTGTACGGGTGATTTCTTGCAAAGCGTTCTGTATCTAGAAAGAGATACTTTCACACCACACAGAGCATCTCTGTGTGGTGTGAAAGTTGGAATCAGTAACACAGAGGCAGCTGCACCTTTGAACACAGAAAAGCAGCAGCGCTCTAAAATATAGGGAGGCATTGCATTTCAACTCTGAGACCTTTCCACTCTCAGCCCCGCCCGGTCTGCTGTGTTTTTCATGTCCCTGCAGCCAGGCAGCACTCAGAAAACAGTCCCAGTGAATTACCTTGATGGACCAAAGGGACAAACTCCTGCAAAAAGATGCAGGAAGGAGTGTTTTTTTTTTTTTTTCATTTTTTAAAACGACCGCACCACCCAAAACCACCAATACCCATTGTTAAATATTCATGATTTGAAACAGTCATGATTCATTTCAGTTTAAGATTATTAGATTGGTAAAAATGTTAGCTGCAGTGCACAAATCAGCGATGTGTCATTGCCCATCTAGCAGAAGGCATATTTGTGGAGGAAATGGGTTAATGCTGTTCCACTTCCTCCTGTCAGAAATATTTACATCAGCACAAGGTGACGGCTGACATGTCATGACGGGTTTTTGCATCTCTCTGCATCTTTCATGCAGCACATCAGGGACCACAGTGCAGCGTGAGAGACACCAGGCTGAGCATGATTACGTTTTACGGTTGGAGTGATACAGTCTAAATTTTTTTTTTTTTTTTTTTTACTTACAAGCTTACATGATTTATCACTCAGATGACCTCTGTACATGACAAGTCTGGCAGTAAACCTGTCTGACTTAAATTGTGACTGAAAGGGGCGCTGCTGTGTAATTACTAGCATCCTCCGTTAGGTGGAGTCATTGAGCCGATTTTGAACCTGAAGCTTGACCCTTGTCCTGGTTTTATCACCTGTCTTTGTTTCATTAAGCTCCACCAAAGCGCAGCCCGAACCGGGTCAGTCCACAAGAAAAACACGGCTTAATTATTATGCCTTTGACAGCCGCTATTGACAGGGAGGACCCACGAGGAAATTACCTGTCGCAGAGAGACTGCTCGGGCAAATGCCACAGTCATATGCTTTTCCTTCCTACAGTGAGCAGGCAGCGCTTTTTACTGAATGGGAGCATCATGTGAAACTTGAGGCGTCTGGCGTAAGGATTTCTGCGTGGACGCCGCACGTACTCTGGCTGCAGCAGGACGCAGCGAGAGGGACATTTCATTCCTGTGGTGTCTGTCTTCAGTGTAGGTTTTTTTTTTGTGTGTGTGTGTGTGTGGTTGCGTTTTGCTTTGAATCAGCACATAGAGTAATGTGTACACGGAGGACATAATTCGGGACGTTGTTTGGTTTGTGTTGGTGAGATATGGAGACCGGACGCGCTCTGGATGGACCCTGCGCGGTGAAGTTTGCGTGGAAGCGGTGAGACATTTGTTTTTATGGGTCATGTAAAAAGCCCTAGCATCTGAGTGACGAGAGCAATCAGTATATTAGAATGTAAAGCAGCGAGAGGATGATATTACTCTTTATTAGAGGCATGTTTGAAAAAACAGAAAGAATTTGTTTTAAATCGGAGAGATAAGAAATATATATATATATATATATATATATATATATA
>CAEGAE010005629.1:0-16712 GCA_903067095.1 Girardinus metallicus | reverse complement strand
TCTGGAACAAACTTCCAGAAAACTGTAAAACAGCTGAAACACTGAGTGCCTTTAAATCTCGACTAAAAACCCACCTGTTTAGAATTGTTTATGAAACATAATCATTTATGAATTTAATGAATGTTTTGATTGTTGATTCTGTTGCATGACTTTGTTTTTATGTTTATGATGTAAAGCACTTTGAAATGCTTTGTTGCTGAAATGTGCTATACAAATAAAATTTGATTTGATTTGATTTGATAGCTACTTCAGACGTTCAGCCAGACTTCAGTGCACTTGTTGAAGACCAAGACAGACCAAGTAAACTGGACATGATACATGAAGCTTTCTATTCCTTGTAGTACTTCAGTTTTGGAGTACTTTATTTTTGTCAGTTTTTACAGGTTTTCAAGTCATTACAGTTTAATTTTGTAATGACATTTTATAATCAGTTATTATATTTGTTGCCTAAAGTGATATTACTTTTGTGTGTGTGCCTCTTTAAGTTTCTACTGCATTTAAAGTACTTTGTGGTACTTTTTTTCCATTCATTTGAATCTAATTGGAGGTACTTTTGTGTTACTCAATCCTTCAAGTTGCAGCACTGCAGGTCTGTCAAATACTTAAATATTTAAAACCATTAAGTTTTCCAATGCTTAAAACCATTTATTGCTCATATTTGCAGTTGATCTGTATAATACACAGCATTTCAGTTGTGGAGAGATTAAAAAGTTAAAAATAAATTCAGATGTGATGACTGTATTTGTTTTAAACTATTAATTTGAAAGAATTAGTATTAATTCTCACTTCAACCAGACCACAAATTAACTTTTATTAAAATTTTCTGAATATTCTTATTACCACAAGAATCTGATTTAAATATGCTATTACAACAAGAGGTATGAGAAAATGTATAATGAGTCAAGATTAAATTTGAGTCATTGCTAGTTCGGCCCTCCAACATATTTCAAATTTTTCATGCAGCCCCCTGAAGAAATTAATTGCCCACTCCTCCAGTAGAGGATGCTTGTAGTGTCTACTAATGATGCCAATGGGTCTGACTGTAAAAAAGATGAAGTATCAAGGTCAGAAAGGCAAAAATGTAATGTCCGCATATGAGGACTCATGGCCTCAGTAGCTGAACATGAAGATATTTTTAGTTAGTTCATATATACAAAATGACAAAAGAATGGCTTTGTGAAGAAATGTAACGTTTTTAAATGGCATAGTTGATTTTTTTTTTAAATATAGAAGATAGAAAAAATATTGGCAATCACAAGTGACCTAACAGAAGAAATGTTTAGTCAAACGTCAAACATTGAGGGAAACAGTGTTCTTAGGTCTATTTAAGCAGTGTATGTAGCAGGTATAATCTAGTTTCAGACAGTCATTTCTACATGATGATTTGCAGCTGATTGTGGAAGCCTCTCTGGCCAAGTGACAAAGAGCTTTTCTATATTACTCTTTTAATTATGCACATTGATTCCCCCCAGCAGCAGTTGCCTTGTTTCGTTCCTCACTGTAATGCATTTGTGTCTGCTGCATTGATGAATGTATCGTAATTTTAATCTATGCAAGGCAACATCCATCTGACTAATGCAGGACTCTGAGATAAATCACTACAGTCCTGCCCTGAGAGCTACCAGCCATCTCTCTCTCCCTTTCTCTGGCACTGTCAGTACTTGGTCTATTGAGTACATTCTTCTTTATCCACTTTGCTTTTCTTCATTTTCTACAAGGCTTTGTTCAAACTTTGACCCCTCTCATTTGATTTGCTGTGTTGTAGCTCTCCCCTGTGTGATGTTTTTCCTGTTCAATTGAATCGTGTGATAAAATAAAATGTTTTCCCGGAGAAGGATATCCTGATTCCAATTGTGTTTTTGGTGCCTTCTGTAGTCTTACATCTGTGCCAAATGTTTCCAAAAATTGTAAGAATTCTTTTTTTTTTTTTTTTTTTTTTTTTTTTGAACAAGACTTTATTTAATTAGTTCTGTATTCAAATTCAATATTCCACACAGTAAGTGATAAGCATCGGTTTTCAGTGCAACCAAACAAATCAATTAAACAAGAACATCCAAATGGTTCGGCGAGCTAAAATTCCAGTCTTTCTTCCACTAATCAGTGGAGTATAAAGTCAGGTTACACACAGAAAATATAGGGAAGGTCGTCCCCACGCGGCTTTTGTCCACATCTTAACAAAGATCACATGTTGTAAGAATTCTTTAAAGCAAAAACTGCAGTTAACTCCCCCGATCAGTTTCCTCCACATATGAATGCCTTGTATGTGCCACAACAGTGTGTTCCTCTCACAAGCCTGGTTTGGCTTTTCCAGTGTATGTTCCCCATGTAGCTGTTAGATGTTCGCTGCTTCTCCTGTGCCTGGCACGTAGAGCAACAGATGATAAAGATACTCACTTCCAGAGTCATCAGGGGAATGTGCAATGTTTGAATAAAAGTTTCTTTGTGCGGCATCATCCAAACAAAACTCTTTAAAGTAAAAGTGCCTTCCAGTTCAATTCCACTAGAATAAATTCTCGTTTCCTGCTACGTCTGGGGTTTCTCCCCTTGCCTTGGATTGTCTCCAGTACATTTTTTTTAACCAAATCAATCCGCAATTTTCTGTGCTGTTTTAACAATGACAGCAGAGGAAGTGAAGGAACTGTTCAGTCAGTGTTGGTCACGCTTACATCCATTCATCCATCCATTTTCTGTTTACCCTTGTCCCATAATGGGGTCGGGAGGTGCTGGTGCCTATCTCCAGCAAGCGTTCCAGGTGAGAGGCGGGGTACACCGTGGACAGGTCACCAGTCTGTCGCAGGTCACGCTTACAAATACTGAGTATAAACATCTGCCTCATTCAGATCAGCCGGACGAAGAGAAGTGAAGTAACCTGGCTTCCAGTTGTAAATTATTTTATTAGCCTAATTTTAAATAGTTGAAATAGTTTGAATAACTTATTCTTGCCTGCATTCTGAAGGCAACATGCGGACTAGGGTGGCTGCTGACAGAATGTGACATCGACTGATAATCCAACAGTTGTGTCCAAATTGAGGGGCTGCATCCTTCAAAGGCCGGATTTGTAGACTGCTTCTGTCAAAGCCTGTCCTCCAAATGCGGCCAACAGATGCGTACTTCTTTCCCCCAGATTTGAAGGATGGGTCTGTTGTATTCTTCACGTCCCATCATGTCCCATAATTCATTGCGGGTCCAAATCGCGTGTTCAGGCAAAGCGGCAATGGCGGTGAAGACCGGCAAATTATTTAGCTACATTTAGAGAGACAACATGATTTTTTCAATGTTTTTTGGCGAGAGCGTAGCTGTGTAGGTCACAAATATCTTCTCGGCTCATCAATAGATCACCTAATTGAATTTCACCTAATTTATATCTGCTCTTGCTGCATTAACAGCCAGCTCCTCTTGCCAGCTGGTCGGCACTCCAGGTTTGGGTTACCGGGAGAGAACACCTGACTCCCGACACATTGTTTTAAAAACTCACTTTCTTGGGGTGCCAGGTCTAGAATCCAGCTAGCTATCTTGCCTCCACCCCTATGTAACTTATGTGCTCCACCGATACAGCGTGGAGCACAGATTGGCATGACGAGAAAAAAAGGAGCATGGATATGTTTTTTTTTTTTAATCAGGGAATGACTTTATTGCTGGGTTTCAGACAAGTGACCTGGATGATGCGCAAAATTCAGATGAAGATCTGGACGTGGATTTCTCCAGTTCAAAACGGAGCAAAATGGATCACAACGAGTAGCTAATGTTCTAAATAGGCTGGAACAGACGAGGCATCTCGACAAAATACGTGTTTAGGATATGATCCATATTATCTTGGTAAAAAGTTCTATGTTAATGCTGAGCTGTTGTAGGACGCTGGATTCAGGTCTAATGTAGGTCAACCATTTGATGCGATCTACAGAAACCCCGTGTTCGTGGACAGACATAAAATATTTGAAAATACAATTTAAGTGATGCCATTGTTACCTGTTCGAAAGTGGGCGCTTCAAACTCTGGCATTATTAGTTTACATGAAAATAATGTTATCTTTCTCTCTATTGGAACGGCTGGAACAACCGTACACAACTCAAACTTCAGGCATTTTGATGCTGGATCAACAGAAGTAAACGGGCTGCATTTACTTCTTTCCCTCTATCTGCATTGGGTGAAATTGATCTGAAACCCAGCAATAGCATAATGTAAAGCTCAAAAAAGTTGATTATACATGATTCTGCCCCTTTAAGGTGGGCAAGGTTAGTAGACAATCACACATGTACATAAATAGCTGCACAAAGGTGTGCATATTTATTGTCAAAAGATGTCAGCTTTGACACTGATGGATGACAATAAAATGAGTCAGAATGAGCGTTTTTAGAGAATAGTCTGACCTGCTGACACATGATGATGGGTTTGTCAGCCACTTCAGATTGCCCTGGACCATCATGCTGGAGCTTTGCACAGACCTAGGTATACTTTACCCAGTTGAAGTTTTCCCAAAGCTGGGATTCTTTGCATCAGATTACTGTAGTGGGAAATGGATAACAGGTTGTGATGTTGCTCATATACACAAGGTTCCCCCATTCTGCAGCTAAACAGAAAGAAAGGTGCAGTTGGCAGCAATGAGCGGACTTCCTAATGTGATCAGAACCATCGACTGCACTAATATTGATGTAAGAACACAATCTGGAAATGAGTGTACCTTTATGAATAGAAAGCATTTCCATTCTGTAAATGTGCAACTTATATTTGATGTGGAAATGTGCCTAATAAATAGTGACACGTTGGCCTGGTTCAACATGATTCCTGCATGCTGTGTAATAATTGCTCTCCCCTCTCAGACAGGTGGTTATTCAGAACCTGGTGGGAGTTTTTACAATTTTGATGAGCAAGCCAATATTATCAAAATCACAAAAAGTAAAAGCTCAAAACATTTATTGTATGTCTAATTAAATTATATAAAATTTACCTGGTTGAGTTTAATATTTTGCTTACGTTTGGAATTTGCATCTGTTTGCAGTCTGCAAACAGATGCAAAAAATGAGCAACGTTTGAATCAATGATATTTAAAAATAACCATAAAACTGTAGGAAACTTTTTATTTCTTCAATTCATCTGGAATCAAAGAACTGATTGTTGAGATCAGAAGGTTGGGAAACAGAAAAGTTTGATGAATGCCTTTGTCTTGAGCAAAAGCTATTGCACTTATCCATGTCAGCAAAGTACAATATTTACAGAGAGACTCTTCAGTTCAGTCTCTGTAGTTAATGTTTAGTAAATTTTATTATTCTTCACACTTAAAGTCTGTATGGCCCGTGAGTTTTTTGCCTGAATGGTGACTTGTTTTATATCATTTTACAAGCCTTGGACAATGCTGGACATTGTACATTAGCAGCCTGTCTACAGACCTCATTAATTTCTCATTCAACTGAATAATCAGAATTCCTTTCTCTTGTATTTAAATCGTCAAGTTTCTACTAAAGAAACTTGAACCGTATTTTCACTAGACCTCTTTTTCCTTCTAGGAAGATTCAGAAGGGACCTCAGTTAGATTTTAGTGAGTAGTGTAACATCAATTTGTCTGGCTGCATTTTCCCTAGAGGACCTATTTCATTATGGCTTTAGCTGCCTTATTTCCGCTTAAAACTACCTCTCTCACAACAATCATCTCTGAATTTCTCAGAGGAACACACCATGATCTGTGTGTATATATCCTTTCTGTTAGTGTGTGTGGTAAAGGGAATTCCCAAGAAAGTGGTATTTCTCCACCTCACTGAACAAGAATAATGAGTTACTGGTCCATTGAGGGTGGGACGATTCCTTGCTTCTCTTCTCTCTCCTGCCGTTATTGCCAATTACTAGCAAGTAAAATTAATTTAATGTATCCTTTAAAGCAACAATACTCATATCTTTGTAATTAGCTTATTCAGTTAGAGGATCTAAGTTATAACTTTAAGAGCTACTACAAGTCAGTGATTGTCAGTAGGATGGACTGACTGCTGATGTTTTAAGCTTCCATATATATCTATATATATAGATATATTTATCTATATATCTATATATATAGATATATATTCCTGCATTACATTTCATTGGTCAGTGTTTTATCATGGAAGCACAGAACAGAGAAATGAAACAAACAAACCAACGCAAGAAAGACAACGCTACCTGTGGTTCTGGAGCTGCAGTTTGCAGACCTTTGCACTAGCAGCTTCATTTTTATTTCATTATTATTCATTATTATTATCATAATTATTATTAATTCATTGTTTTTACTTTGTAATGGTAAAACAGTGAAGGCATGAACTGTCTAGAATGACCCATGGTAACTCCTGCTGTAAATTAGGTTCATACTGTATATTGTAACATAAATTGTGTAACAGATTTTTTTTTATCAATTCTAGTAGGGGGCATGGATATTATGTAAACTTTAGCCTACATGTGAAAGGTACAGCTCCATGTTGACAGCAATATTTCATGGCAGCTACATCAGCCAGCTTGGTCGATGTAAATAATCAGGACAATCAAAAAGATCTATAAACTCAGTTATGTTATGTTGCAAGTCTTAAATACATTAGTAATATGTATGGTAATAGTGTTCTAAAACAATTGAAGTAAATCTTGACACTCACCCCAAGATGAGAAACTGAAAGTACTGTGACCTCCAGCTTGAATCTTACTGCAGGGTTGTCAGTATTCGTGCAGACTGCAGCACCTCCTGCAGTCCTGCCACGTTTTCTATTGTGTCCTTCTGAAAAATTTTGTCTAAAGCAAGGACTGTATGCCTGTTAGCTTCAAGATGTCCTGCTGCACTTGTTCTGCCGCTCTCCTTGTGCTGTAAAAGAATCCATTCGTACTTTGTACATGAACTCTGGAGAATGTTTGCAGCTGCAGGGCAGTGTCCCAAGTGGAGAGCTCTCTTTTTTCCTCTTGTTGCATTTACAGTCAAAGTTAAGCATTTCCTCCATGTTGGCTTCTTCAAATGTTGTGATTGCGATAGCCTCCGATATGTTGCATTGCAGCGCCTCTGAGCAAGCCTTTGTGTAGATTTTGCCATAGCAATGCACTATGAAAGCCAGTGTTCAATTTGTGATCAAGGTGTTCAACTTGGTTCGTCTTTGATCAATAAAAGAAACCAAACTGCTTTAATAGGTAGCCATGCTTTACCCAACTTATTGGCCGAAATCCACAACAACAGATGTGTAAACAGTCATTCAAAGAGCATATGTTAATTGGCTGTGTGTTTCCCCTCCCCAAAGCAGCAAGGAGTTACTGGCTCAAATTACTCTGTAAACGAGCTGAATTTAAACACAAAGATTGCTATTTTAAAACCTCCAAAACCGCTATCTAAAGCATGGGGTGATCTCTTTATAACTTCAATTTACTATTTTCTTAGAAATTGTGTTTTTTCTGCCGACATGTTCATACATTTTCCGTGACCAGTCACTAGTAATAATACTAATATTAATTGTATCTAATTACGTAATGGTATCTAAACAAATTACCCCAAGTGAACAAAATAGGGTTTTTTAATAGTTTATTCCAGCTTATGTAAATCATGCAGAGAAACATACAACCAGAGTTGTACTGAGCATCAGTGCATAATGTGATAACCTTAAAGCAACACATTTATTACCTGGACATCTTTCCATATAAACAAGATACAAAAAGACTTTCTTGTTAAAGGTCCTCTAGTCAATACTTTCTTCATACAATGGACTCTTCTATAGTGTGAAGTTATGTCTTTGGAGCTGATTAACTGCCCCTAGTGGTCATGAGATGCACACTCACCCCAAGACGAGGGGTGAGTCTTGACTTGGGACTCAACTCTTGGGAATCACAAATTTGATAATTTATGAGAAATTTTATTATTTGAGTAATATGTTGCGCACATAAACAATCCTATATTAGTTTAACTGATTCATCTATTGATATAAGCATGTGTTAAATATTTTATCTAAACTAAACTGACTGCAGTCTAAACAAAGTCATTCGCTTTATAATAAGGAAAAAGAAAAATTAGCAAGGACTGTATGCCATGCCAAGAGCCTTTGATTATCTTTTCATTATGCTGACTTGTTGTGAGTGCATCAGTGCTCGATTGAACACATTTACTAGACTGTTGACTTTGTCAGCTAAACAATCAGTCATCCATAACAGTCATCTATTGTGGTTAAATCTCAGTCTCTCTGTTTGAATCATTCTGTTCCCCCACCACTTCAGCTTGCAATGTTCTCAACAATGTATGAGAGAGGTATTTCTGTGTGCGTGGATGGGAGTGTATGTGTGTGAGTGAGAGAGATATATAGTGGGAGAGTATTTGTGAAACTTTAACTAGATCCTCTTATCAAGCTGAATAGATTAATTGCATGTTCAAGCTCAGAGAATGGCATTTGGAGAGGCCACTGCTGAATGAAAAGAGAGCCATTAGGAATTCACTCTCACGTTCATTGACTCACTCATATACACACTCTCACAGGATTCTCCATGCACCAAGGCTCCTTCCACAGACACCAATTCAGATTCAATACAAGAGGAAAATCACGGCTAAAGCACAGGCACATACATAAGCACTCGCACACAAAGTGTAATGCCTGGCAACTGCAGAACTGAGAGCTTTGGAGAGGGAGAATAAAAGGAGCCACCTGCCTCAATTAGCTTGAGGGTGTAAGGGGTAGAGAACGGAGAGAGGCTGAGAGAGGGATGAAAAAGGAGTGAGTGGGTGAAGAGAAGTAGAAACTGTGAGCTGGAGTTTCAGTGGAACAGAACATGCTTTGGAGGATTTGGACATAACCCCTACACCCGACATTGTCCTGAGGTTTCAATAATGTCTCCTTAGATCTTTTCAGACTGACATTTCTACTAACTCTCAGTACAACTGGCTCCTTGCAGTGGTTTTAAAAAATATATAATTCAATAACTGTGACTGCCTAACAGTCCACTGGCCGTCACTATGGCTGCATCACTGCTAAGTGCAATAATGGCAGAACACTCCAATCCTAGCTTCCTGTCTTTAGTGGATCCAGAGTGGTATGATTACAGAAGATATGTTATGAAGCTTAAATGGTCTTCTAGTGTCAGTTACTGGTGGTAGTACCAAAACACTTACTGATCATGGAGTGGTCCATGATTCCTGGTGACTTGCTTCATGTTTGTCAGTGCTCTGCAGACCTTTGCTTTTGAGATTTCCTTGAGACTTTGTGTGAATTGGCAGCTCTGGTCGGCCACCCAACACATGCTTCTGGACCAGGCCACTGTCGCTTGAACCACTCTCAATGCTTACAGTACTTACCACCTTGCCTGAAGGATATGTAATATTGGCCTCGTCTTACCTATGAATCAATAAGTATCTCCTCAGATTTTCACCTCCAAAAAGCAATAATTGGAGTTCATTGCTCTTTTGAAATTTTCCTTCTGTGTTTTCAGAATTTTCGGTACGTATTGAAGATTTATCTAAATAAACTACAATATATCTCAACTTAGTATGAGCTACTTTAACTCGTTATATCCCTAAAATACTATAAAACAATAAAAATGTTTTCATACATCACACAATAGCTCAAGAACTGTAACCAAAATTGCAAAGTAAGCAAATGCATTTGCATGGTTTGACGGGATGTAAGAGTTCTGTCTGTGATTGATTGGTGGTGTGGGTCACGAACCAATCACCAACCTGTCTGTATCATCAGTTGTAGATGGATAGGGGGCTGAGCATGAGCACAGAGCACAAGAAGGAGGAGTTTGTCTGACTTAAGCACATGCTAGAATACTATTGAGCGAGTATGAATGAGACTTAAACACACATACAGGTTTGACAATCTGGGCAGATTTAGTGTTCCCTCATTTGTTTAAACTGTGATTCAGTTCTTTCACAGATCATTTCTCTTATGTAAATGCCAGCAAAATTTAAATAGAACAAGGTAAAGTAAGTATTTATTCTTTAGTGGTGGGGGTTATGTTGTTGACCAATGTGTGTCTTTGATTAGAGTGGTCACTTCTTGAGTGTGAAGAGCCACAGCTCCTGAAGGAATAAGAAATACAGCCATTGTATTATAGTTATAGGTTAAATTTTGGTTAACTATCGTATTTATTTATAACTGATTATCTTTGGTAAATTTCTGTTATCCATGACCTTTTCATCAACTGTGCAAAAAAATCATCATGATTAACAAAAATACAACATTTCAAACATCCAAATGTGTATTTAGTGAATGGACTTTTCAATAATAATTCTAATTTCTTGAATCAGTCTGTAGATATAATCTAAGATTCTTTTTGTAAAGAGTTTCGTACAGGCTACATTTTTCTTTGTCATTACCATACACAGTCAGGGACTACATCGTATCATTCCAAAGAATAACCCACATGGCACATGGAAGACAACATCAAACTGTCAGCCTTCAGATTGTGTGATAAAATTTCAAAATGTTAAATGGCCTGGGACTGTGTAGTACTTATCTAGTTCAGAGGACTCCAAAGTGCTTTGCAGTACATTCAGTTGTTCAGTCATTCTCACACTGATGATGGGAAGGTGCATTGTAGCCACAGCTAGGGGAAATGGACAGAAGGAATTGGGGCCTCTTACCAGCAGCAAGTAAGGTTGGTGAAGAGTCTTGCCCAAGGACAAAACAACAGAGACAGATAGAATGGTGGTTCAAACCAGCAACCAACCAGTTACAGAACAATCTCTTGCTTCTTGAGTCATTGTCACCTCCACTGCTTATTCTGTGTTTCTTTTCAGATTGAAAGGAGAACATATGAAACGTGTCAGTATCATAAATACTGGCTGAATTTAAGTTCGTAAAATGTTCAGTCATTTTACTCTTAAATAAAAATTAAGAATAAAATGAGGAAAATATTTATGAGGAAAAGCAAATGACCAGAAAAGTCCACCTACAATCAAAGTGTGTGTGTGTGGGGAGTTTGCGTTTGTATGTGAGTACTTGATTTTGTTACCGTGAAAGGTCCAAACTAAGGAAGCCCACCAATAAAGAGTAGCCCTGTGTCTTCGCGGGCCCCAAAATCCTGGACCCCGCATGGGAAACTACTCTGAAGCAGTTTGGGATGCTCTTCTAACATGCCTCATGCTTTATTTTCACTTGGCCTACTTGGTAGCAATAATTATAAATGTGTGTGTGCGTGTGTGTAAAACAACGTAGGTTCCCAGGCTTTGCTGGCCAGCTGCTGTGCAGAAGAGAACAGGAGGCCTGTGTTCAACTTTTGCCCATAAACCCCTCTGGTCCATTAAGAGGATGGACACCTAAAACCTGAAGTTAAAACACACACGCACACACACACAGAGCACTCTGGTAACAAGCTGAACTCACACAGGGGATGCAGACTCTCCACCATTTTTTTTATTGAGATATATGGCCTTTTATTCCAACATTCCAACGCTTCTCGGCCTTTTGGCTAAGACAGCAGTCCCCTCCGTTGGGTGGTGATAGCGGTAGTCTTTGTGACTTGACGGTTACCACTGATCTAGAGGTTCATTAAACTTTGTCCCTGGCTGAGATATTGACCACTAAATAGTGGAAAATATATCTTCCTTTTAGTTCTGTATGTATTTCTGTATTTGGTTTTAATTATTTATTGGTTCTTAGTAAAGGTTTTAGTCTTTAACTAGGGATGCCTCCACCATGGCAGCTAGCCATGTTGGCATGCGGAGGCACCACAGTGTTTGCTTTTTATTCAATGAACAAGGTAAGTCAACAGGAATGTCGAGATTGGATTTTTCAAGAAAATTGATTCAGCAAACACTGAAGTTTCAGTGAAATGACCTGAACTGTATCCTCACCCTGCCTTTCAACAGAGGATACGATGTAAGTTTTTGTTCCGGTGCTTTATTAAAAGAATTTTGGACACGGTTTGAAAATATAAAGACCCAGTTTTCAGCATTTGACAATGAGAAACTGACTGACATCGCACCTTTCACTTCCTTCAGGTGCGACCACCCGGAGATGTTTGTGGATACTCAACCGCTCCCTGCTGGAGGACCAGGTTCTGGTCAGCCAGTACCAGGAGCAGTACCGCGAGTGGCAGACCCTCCAAGACCCGTACAAAACACGAGCACAGTGGTGGGAGATGGTGAAAGGTAGGAACCAGACTTTCTTTTGACAAGCAGGGAAAAATAAAAAGACAAAAAACAAAGATGCATGATGGGGCTGCAGAAAAGATTACAGAGATATCACATTTTAAAGCAACAGGGCGTGGATTTTAATAAAGAAATAAGAGGAGTAAAGAAAGAAATGAGCATTTTAGCAGAAATAAAGAGCAAGGGAGTGATTTTAAGAAGTAGAGAGAGAGAAATAGAAGGATAAAATGTACAAGATACTTTTTTAAGAAAATAATAAATAATGAGAGTTTTATTTCTGAACTACAGTCAGAAAATAGAAACATTGTATCAAACATAGAAGAAAAGAAAAAAGTGATCAAAAGGTTTTATAGTAAATTATATACCAAAAACCAGGCAATGAAGGAAATATAAAAGAAACTGAATTTCCTTGAAAAAAGTATAAAAGAAACTAGTTTTTTAGAGCAGGATTTTACCCTTTTAGAGCTTTATCAGTCTTTAAAGATTTTTAAAAGAGGAAAATTTCCTGGTTCAGACAAACTCCCTTTAAAAATTTATTTAACATTTTGGGACATTTTAGCACCTGATTTAATCGTTGTTTTTACTGATTTTAGCAAACTAGACAAACTCCCTGATAGTTTTAGAACAGGAATAGTTACACTTTTATATAAGGACAAAGACAAAACAGACCTGTAATGGTAACCCATCGCTCTTTTAAATGTTGATTGTAAAATTTTTAGTAAACATAGCAACCAGAATGCGCCGAGTGTTGGGGGATCTAATTCACCCAGTTCAAGCCTGCGCAGTGCCAGGAAGGAAGATCACGGACAGCCTCGTACTGATCCAAGACACCGTCTGTTTTGCAAGAGACAGAAACATTCGGCTGATAGTCCTAAATTTAAATTTTGAGAAAGCTTTTGATCAGGTCTCGCACCAGTACCTTTTACAGGTACTGCAAAAAAAGGGTATTCCTGGGAGGTTCATAGCGTGGTGGGACTACTGTACCGAGACATCTCCAGCAAATTGCCCGTTAACCAGCAGATTTCTGGGTAACGGGTTTCTGACAAAAGCAGTGAAAGTGAACTGTGGTATCAGTCAGGGTTGTCCGTTATCTGCCTTTCTCTATGTGACCTACATCGAGCTGCTTCCGCAGGGGGAAGCAGCTCGAATCTAAGGAGTAACTATACCTGGGAGTGGAGGGCAGGTAGCAAAAGGTCTTTTTTATATGGATGATTTTAACATTTTATGTACAGATCTTTTATCACTAGATAGAATTTTCCAATTATTTCGGCAAAGCATCGTTTTCAAAAATAAACAAAGGAAAAACCAAGGCACAATGTTACGGACCATGGAAGAATAGCAAAACGACAGGATTACAGTTTCAGGTGACACAGGAAGAACAATAAATACTGGGGGTGAAATTTGATAAAAATGGAGAAGGAAAGACAAACTGGAAAGAAATAATATGAAGAGTAAAACAACGACTGGGCTTCTGGGGAATGAGAATTTTAACAATAGAAATTTAACAATAGAAATTTAGAAATAAAATCTATTTAACAATAGATTTTAATTATCAAAGCAGTGATTGTACCCGTATTTTTATTAACCAGTTCTGATTTTATTCCTCCTAGGAGAGTGATTTTAGAGTTAGAATGGGCCATTTTGTACTTCATCTGGGATTCCAAATGGGAAAGACATGAAGAAGCCAAAGGAGAAAGGAGGAAAAGGAGTCCCAGACCTGTACTTGTTTTTAGGCAGTTATTACACCAGCACTCACCTCAAACAAGCCAGGAACATCTCCAGCAACCAAAAGACAAATGCAATGAACAGATTCTGGCTAGGAACTAACTTGAGAAAATTGAAACTGATAAAAAGTTATTTTAGAACCCCCTTAGCTTTTAACCTCCTACCGGCATACACTTTTATACAGAAGTCTTAGAACATTTTAAACTGGAAGGAGAGGAAAGCAGGATTTTACCTAACCATCATTTTATTATTTTTGTTGTGCAAAACCAGGAACCAGAGACTCCAGTGCATGGCCTCCTGTACGGAGATGCTACCACAGTTTGGCACAATGTGAGCCATCCCGTCCTTCCAAACAGACTCCAGGACCTGTTACGGATGGCAGCTCATGGGATCCTCATGGTCAGAGCCGTTATGCACTCCCACGGCATGTTGGTGACGTCCATCTGTCACCAACCCAGTTGTGGCGGAGTCGGTGAGGCACCTGCTGTGGGAGTGAATCTGTGGGCAAAGGCCGGCTCCTTGCAATTTCCATACTTTCCAGCAAGGGAGGTCCTCGATGCACAGCTAGTGCTGTACGGGGTGAGCCACCAGAAAATGACAAAAATGGACTTCGCGGATGATGGCCCACCCTAGCCACCATCAAAGACACCATATGGACCTCCAGAAACTTGCTGGTAAGCAGGCGCAGGCAGACCCCCCCCCCATCCCCTGTGGCTGAGATCCGAATGGCGGCAGCGAGAAGAGAAACAACAAGAGCTGAAGGTGGCGCGCCAAGGACACAGCCAGAAAAAAGAATCGCCTGCGCCTCCTTGGACGAAGGAGGCGGCGGTCCACGGATGGAGATCCCAGCAGCGACGGCCTCGCACTCTGGTTGAGGCAGGCGGGAAGGAGCTGCAGGGCAGGATCCCCTCTGAGCACCAGCGTTGCTTGGAAGAACGGAGTCACCCCGGTCCTGCTCAACTTTTAACATGCAGAGATTTTGCTTTAATATCCTTGTTCTTATCTTCTTTTAGTTTAATTTAATTGGCAAATTGTATTTATTAAGAGAAAAGAAAAAAGTAAGAATTTCGTTATAACTGTGCAATATGTTTTAAAATGTCCCAAGTATCAATAAACTATTTAGAAAGAAAAAAATTGCTTCCTGAAGCTTCAATCATAAGCCAACTTCAGTGGCCGCTTCATCCAAACTTTGAAAACCCTGACGGTGAAGCTCTGAGTCCATGAGAGCCACCAACTGAAACACGTTCTATCTGAGCGGCCACACAAAAATTAAAGTCATAACACTTTTCTCTAAAGAAGTTGGTGAGCTTCAGTTCACTGATAACCCAGTGGTAGGTCGCCATCTTTCTTGAAGCAAAGTATGGTGTGATGCTAACCAAACAATTGGAGAAGTTATAGCCTTCTCCTCATTAGCATATATTTTCCTTTTTTTTCCAGTTTTGGGAAAAAAAACTGGGAAGAGAAAAGGACAATTGAAAAGGAATGAATGAAAAATAATTATTGAAAATGGAAAATTTTAAAAGAATAAAAATGGAAAATTGGAAAAGAATAAATTGATAAATGAAAAAGGGATAGATAAAAGAAAAATGAAAAATAGATAAATGAAAAAAGCATTAATAAAAAATTGATAAATGAAAATAGATGAAAAGGATAAATGAAAAATAGATGAATTAAAATATCGAAATGAAAAACATACATGAAAAAGAAAAATTGGAAATGGACAAATGAAAATGAAAAAGGAAAATAGGAAACGAATAAAGGCCAGCCAGAAATAAATCTGGGAATAAATAAATGTATAGATGAATAAATATAAATGGGAATAAATGTGTCAACTACTCATTTATTTATTTTGCCTATTAATTTATTCTTTTATTCATTTATTTATTTTACCTATATATTTATTATTTATTTAATTTTGGCTGAAATGGCTCTCCATAAACTGGAGATTTTACTGACAAAATACTCATGGTCCATGGGGACTTTTTTTGGCTTCTTCAGCATTACCCACAAAGGTGACCCTGGTCAGTTTTGCTTGTCAAAATAAATTAATTTGTGTCACTCACTTTTGTAAAAATTAGACTGTCTGATGCCTGATCATGAATGTCCATATGAAAAGACACAGTGTCCTCCACTGTTTTTCAGTTATTATAGATCCTACCCTTTAAAAAATGTCAGTTTTCTTTGATATGTTTTTTTCTATATTTTAGCTGGTCTATATCAGTCAACAAATACACAAACATGTTTAATGTTAAAATGTCAAGTTTAAATTATGGCCTGTTTTCGGCTTTTGGCCATCCATTAAGAAGTGAATACTTCCACCTGCAGTAATAAAGTTATTACATTACTAATCCAATTTCCCCCCAATAACATGACAGCAGCCTTTGACGGAGAATCGCAGCCTCCTTTGCATGGTTCTGCAATTGGGGCTAATACAGACATGAAAGGTCACATTCAAAAAAATGGTCCAGATATGTGTAAATGTCTCAACCTGTTGGAGCCTATTGAGAATTAGATTAATTTATTTTGTTAAATTATTGGTGTTATAGATTTAAGGTTACGTGAATGCTAGATCTATTGTTGTTTATTTATTTGTTTTGCTTAGACCCTCCTCCCTGTCAATCAGCCTCCTGCTGTGATTAACAAGCAGAAGCAGCTGCTGTGGTTGGTCTGATTGCTTGGGGAAGGAGTGAGCAGTGAAACAGTTTTCTACCTCAAATTAACGTTTATATCTAATTTTCTGTAAGTCAACCCGGAGAATATTTCTGTTATTTTTATGAGTAAAGAAAACACACTTTTGATACCAGAAAAGTCTCCGCGAGTGCTTTTTGATTCGAGAGAGTCGAAAACCTCCTCCTAAAAATACTCTGGCATTTTTTGATTCGTTGGACCTTGTAAGGATGCAAGAGTAGCCATAACA
>CAEGAE010005621.1:0-32247 GCA_903067095.1 Girardinus metallicus | reverse complement strand
AGGCTTTTCATGCCATTGTGGGACCTCACTCTGGTACTGGAGGCCCTTTGCCGTCATCCCTTTGAGCCTTTGGAGTGAAAGACTAAAGGCGATGCAGCTACAGATTGTCCCTGCGTTGTCACGGGGATAGCAAACACTAAAACTGGGCATCCAAAAAAAAGCCCTATTTATGTCCAAGATGCACTGTTTTCTCTCAAATGTTTTCTTTTATTTCTTGAGATAGAAATCGTAAGAACGTCTAACAATCACAGCAGGTACGCCTGTTTTAAGGTTCGGTAGAACCGCCTGCAAACTGAAACTCTTAGCGCTGAATTACCTGGAACTGCGGCGAAGAACTGGACCGCGTTCCTGTGGCCATGGAAACTGAGTTTCGCCACGTTTTGGTAAAGATGGAAAACTCCACAGTGGTGACATATATCAACTGTCAGGACGGGACCCGATCCATTCAGCTACACAGATTGGCCAGGGAAATAATTATGTGGAGCAGCACCAGATTCCTATCGGTTCGTGTGACTCATGTACCAGAAATTCTGAACAGAGAGGCCAATCTGTTATCCAGAGGCAGCCCCCTTTATGGAGTTTGGAAGCTACACCCTGCAGAGGTGGAGCAGATCTGGCAGAAATACGGACGGGCTGCCGTAGATCTCTTCACCTCATGGAAAAACGCTCATTGCCCACTGTTCTTCTCCCTGTCGGACCCACACGCACCACTGGGTGTGGACACGCTGGCTCACTCATGGCCGAATGTGTTGCTCTATGCATTCCCGCCTCTGAGCCTGATATCCCCAACTCCAGTCAGAGTGAGGGAACAGGGCCTGTCCTTAATTCTGGTGGCCCCATGGTGGCCATCGAAGCCCTGGGTGGCAGAAATAATCCAAGTTCTGTCAGCACAACCATGGCCCCTTCCCATTCGCAGGGACCTTCTGTCTCAAGCTCAGGGGGAGAATTATCATCCATATCCAGATCGTCTGGCTCTTTGGGTCTGGTGCCGGCTGTCACCTTGTCCCCGCTGTCGTCTCCGTAGACGCAAACCACGCCTCCAGGATTGTTGCCTGGTGACTTGGCTACATTGTTAACTGCTAATAGAACATGTAGAGGAGACACAAATCAAAGGTCTTCAAAGGTGACCTATTATCTTTTCTTGAACAGGTCAGGAGATGCTTATGGGAAATATAAAATATGTTCATTGGATTCTTTTTCACACCATCATTCTTAGATGATGAGATTTTAGTCAGTTCTGCCTGATTTTAGCTTCTTTCAGAAGGAGTTGTTTTAGGGCCTCTTGTCACTTTAAATCCAAACAAGCTGCTTTTGGCCACGCCCCCCCAACTCAAAATATACACTCGCACATGAAAACGGATGCAAATGAATGCACAATTATGCAACGGTACATCGTTGAAAAGCAGAAGTGGAGCCTCCTGCACAACCACCATGAATGCAGCAAGTGGTTTCTGGATGGTAAGTCAAGTCTTTCCAACAGCCATTGTACAGCACATACAGCGGTAAAACCAGCTGACCAAACGTTTTGGAGGTTTCCTTAGGATGCTAGGTAACATTCCTGAACTTATTTGGGGTTGGTAGGTGAGGGGAAGTGCCTGCTGATTTGTGACGTTACATTCAAAAGATTCTTGAGGTTCATTTTCCAGACACCAAAGAACGTTAACTTATTGCCAGAAACTGGCTGGGTGGTGGTGGTGGTGTTTTTTTTAAGCAATCTGTCTATTTTTAGAAGAAGTAGAAACTCAAATGGAAGTACACAAAGGTACAAAATGTGAATTTTGCATAACAGGTTAAGAGGATGTTCGTGGTTAACTTTATTTAAACATTAGATGTATTTAGCAAAGCTTCCAACTGCATTTAGATTAACAGATCATAACCAAAAGCAGCGAGTGGATTCAAGGACATAAAAGGCACAATTCAAGGTTTCAGCTTGTATTCCCGTAGAAACTGTTAAATTGAAGGCTTTAGTCCCTGAACTTACTCTCCGTAACGGGAATAGAGATGATGACTCCATTTCCAGTCCCAATCCACAAGCGGTTACATGAAACTATTAGAGCCGTGATCCTCACAAACGAGAAGCCCAGCTTGCAGTAAGACACGCTCTCTGTTTTACTCTGAAACCCAACTCCGGTTTGTACAGCCGACTGCGACCTCGTTCTGACTGAGCATCTTGCTTACGTAGGGTTTGATGTCGATGTCCTGGAGGTGCTGGTGTGTGTGCGTGTGGAACAGTCTGAGAGTGAAATCCAGCTTAATGGACACCCAGATTCCGTCCCTGTGCCAGGCCCGCTGACGGACCTGGCTTTCCTTACGGGGGAGAGCGTCGAAGGTTTTCTGCGAGAGCGAGAGAAACGTAAATGTGAGCCGACATGCTGATCTTGCGGGCTTTTTCTCTGAGCTGGCGAAGAGTTTTCCTTCGCCTCAACCTTCATGGCTCTGGGATGCACCACATGGATCTTGTTCCTGTAGCCGCACCACACCCGGTCATGCACCACGGTCCTGCAGCGGATGGAGTGGTGCTGCTTCCCCAGGTCCAGCAGATGGTAGTTGGTCAGGTCCCACTGCCCATCTGGCGACGGAAGGTCAAAACACTTCCTCAAAAATGGACACCATCTGCGATTCCGACGCAAATGTGTGCAAAACCTTGTTGATATTCAGCTAATGTCGAAAAAACTACCACCATTTTGCAATTGCAGTGCTTCTATTAAATAAATCACTATTAAGATCACATAAGAATAAGCTTTTTCCGCAATAAGTCGTTGGAAGACATACCTCGCCATCATCCTACTCCCTACCTACTTCTTGTCGTCAATATGTTTGGAAAAATCTCATCCTAGCGCCAAAGCTTTCTTACCGAAAAACAAGTTCTTCCAAAATTGGCCTGTTTCCATTGAGTGAATTCATTCTTGAAATGTCAAATTGTGCAACTGTGTGGTCAATGTGCAACATTAAGGAGTACTGGTCTCACCCATTCCTCTGTGGAAAATGATTAACGTGCTACCAGACAGGCCAACCAGGACCCGTCCCTTCACGTGTCTGAGGAGGACATGACATTAAATCAACACAATAAGAGGAAAAAAGAAAAAAACCTACAAGAGCTGTTTGTTTTTAATAAACTTACACTATGCCGATCATGGGTTTCTTCAGCCTTATAGAGTGGAGACACTTCTTTCAGTGAGCAACAGACGAGTGGACGTACACGCTAGCACCAACGGTGCAATTCCTTAGCAAAACTGAATTCCACTCAAATTTGTTCTCAGGTGAGAAATGTTAAGTGAAAGTCACTAAAGAAACAAAAACTTACCATCCATTTTGGGCCCCCAGCCACATGGTGGGCAGAACGCTGCTCATTTTCTGATATTCTTCTATCAGGTCCTGCTCCTCTGCGTTGGGTTTTGAACTCACTCCGTCTTTCAGCAGATCGCTCTCTCTGCTCACAAGAGACAACCAGAGACACAGAGGACCGCAGTTAACAACGGAGCACATGCAATTTGTCCAAATCGGAGTGGCAGGATTTGACTGTCGTTATCCGTTTCAAGGTATATGAAGGTTTTAAAAAGCTGCGGACTCAAAATCGTTAAAATTTTATAGCGCGCTACAGAGACTTGCCACAGTGCGGCGTGTTGGAATCGTGGCAGCGAACCAGAAAAAGGCAAATAAATCTGCACTGTTTTTTTCCTAAACAAAACAAGTAAGTTGAGAAATGCTGTTGGATGCAGAAAATGTTAGTCAAGTTACAATTAGTTAATCCGTGTCCATGTATTATGTCAAGCTTGTTGACAAGAACAAGCTACTAATTTTGTTACGATCTATGTTCAGAGGTGAGTACTACTGGTTACATTTACCCGACTGTTCCTTTTTCTTTTGGGGTAAAAAAAAATACAAAAGTTACTTATATGAAGTTTATTGCACTGTTCATTTTACTTTTGCTTGAAAAACATTATGAACCATTGCTACTCTTACCTGAACGGATTGGTTTTGCATGTAAAACAAATAGACTTCAGAGATCGGAAACATTAGATTCTTAGATTTATGCAATGCAAGAGCTAAAGTTTAAGGAAATCTGAGTGCAGCTGGTACTTTCTGCATGTCGGCGTTTACCTCTGAGAATAGTTAGCTGGCGTCTCCCTGGTCTGCTGCCTCCCAGTGGATCTGTGAAGACGTGCTCTGCGTAGATGCCTCTCAGGCTTTCGCTGTGGTCAACAGGCCCTGCGCTGGTCTCCATGGCCTCCGTGGCCTCTTCTGCTGGTCTGGAGTCTGTGGTGAGAGTCGGTGGGTCTGATGGGTGTGGGAAGGCGATGTGTGAGCCTGACTGCTCTCGCTGGTTTCTTGTGCTTTACCTGAACCGTCTGCTGTCTGAGGAACAGCAGTCGCTCCCTGGCCGTCACAGCCCACCACTGTGATGCCCCCGAGGATGCTGTCGCCGCCCTCTGGGCCGCTACTGGCCATCGACGAGCCGCCGTCTCCCACCGGGCCTGCGTCAGCGCTTGAGGACACTTCCTTTCCGGCTGGATAGTCGGTCTCTCTCGCACCTTGAAGGTAAGAGGAAGCAGCAGTTCGATCAAATTGAGCTCCACTCTTTTGAAAGTGAGTCTCGGACGCCACTGTTGTGTTTTTTTTTTGTTTTTTTGTTTTTAAATCACTAACCAGGTACACTAGAGATGCAGAAGACGTGCGAGTTACAAACGAAGAAGCTCTCCCGGATGTTCCTGGGCTGGTTGGCGTCGATGGCGACGACGACTGAGTTGGACTGGGTGCTGGTGGAGATCCACACCAGAGAGGAAAACTCGTCCCGGTGCCGCAACTCTTTCTGTTGCTCCTGCACAGAGAAAACAGGGGGAAAAAAATAAATAAAAATACACAGGAATAACACAAAATCTTACCAAATATCTATAAACTTTCTAGTTACGTAGAGCAAATATCTTGGTACACTTGAAATAAGACAAAACTAACTTACAATGAACTTTTTTCCAGTCCTACTTGCAGAAAAATGTCTTGTATTAAGTGAAATAATTTGCTAGTGGAACAAGAACTTTTTCATCAAAATTAAGAAATTATTGACTTAAAACAAGCTCTTATATCTGGCTGAAAAGTTACTTGTAAGTCAGTTTTATCTTGTTTCAAGGGCACCGAGACGTTTCAACCAGAAACCATACCGAAAAGGGGAAGACTTTGTGAGTTGTTGCAGTGTAAATTCATACTGAAGTTGAACTTTTTTCATTCTGCTCTCCCCGTATCCTTACGTTGACTGTCACTGTTAAACCAGGGAAGTGGCACACCTTTAGTTTCTGATCCAGTTCATCAACGCTGCTCTGCTCTCTTCCTTCTGGGACTTTCTGCACCGGACGCGTCACTGTAAAACACACTGTCTCCCACGATTGAGCCTCCATCTCTGGTTTTCCCTCCAGGCAGGTTGACACCTGCAGCACACCACAGCTGGAGTGCGGACACGGAGAGGTCGAGCACGACAGACAGCAGATTAATGATGCACCTGTCTTTCTTAAAGTTAAAAAATAAAAAAGAGAGAGAGAGAAAGTGTGCAACAAACACTGTCCACGTTGTTTTAGTAACTGATTACTAAAAATGCCAGATCAATGTACATATTTAAGAGAATATGTGCATATGTATTTCTTCAATATTTCTTAATAATGAAGAAATATTAAGTAGAATAATGTGAATCCATACAAATTGTTTTTTTTTGAGTTCATGTTTTTGTTTAGTTTTTAGGGGCAAATATAAGTTATTTTTTTTCTTTCTGCTGCCTTTACAATATGCAGCAGAAAGAAGAAAGAAACAATATACAATAGAGAAAATATGAATATTTGCACATATTCTTTATTGTATGATTGTTTTGTTTGTAATGGCATTAGTACATTTTCCAATTAACTAATTAATCGATTATTCTGACGATTAATAGGATTTTTAAAAATGGCACATTTTACAGATTTTTCATTTAGCCAATTAAGCCTTTCTAATGCAATATTAGAAATGCATAAAAAGATGCAAATAAATATTTTAATTCCTTTCACAAATATTAAAATAAACATTTTATTGCATACAACGCAATTACATAGCATTCATTTAGTAAATATCAACCAGGTGAAGCTAAAACTGCCACTTAAGGAGTTTAGGTTCAAATATATTTACAGACTCTTTTTTTTTTTTTTTGCATTTATTTTTTGTACAGTTTTAGCTTAATTAATGATCTGAAATGATGGGGGATTTTTTTCCCAGCAAATGGCCTTTTCTGATTCTGTATACTAAAGGGTAACGATTAATCGGTTACTAAACTACTTGACAATTATTTCCAAAATCGATTAATCACAATTAATCTGATTAATCACAATTAATCCGATGAATCATTTCAGCTCTTCTATCCACGGGGTAAAAAAAATGAAGCTCTGAATGCTTATGGGCAGCAGCAGACACCGTCATAGTGGGATCTTTCTCATCCAGCTTGCTTGAGGAAGACGGGGACAGGCAGATTCTTCATCTTACTGTCTGCCTGACCTCCATTGGCCTGAAAAGTCAAACAAACAAGCTTGCATTCAGGATGAACAAAATCACATAACAGGCTCAGTGAGAATCCAGAACGGAGGCATCTGAAATGTTTCAGTCGCCGTCTGCTTACTTTGTATTTCTTGGGCAGGCTCCAGCCGTAGGCCTGCACTCTGCCGTCCTCCTTCTGGATGTGAGCTTTGACCTGTTTGTACTGAGCTCCCTTCTGCTCTCTCCGTGACACCGAACTCTCAGGTGGCGGACTGTAAGGGCAGAACAACGGTGCACTCACAACTCGGCTTTTCGGCTGTTCCACAGAAGACCAAAGAGAGTTAAATCTAATGTAAAGAAAATAATCAGATGCTTCTAGAAAAACTACGACCCCCGGTGTAAATACTGTTGGTTCTCCTTTGATGAAGTTCTTCATTTTGGCCTGAGTTTGTTAAGCTGAATACCTCGACGTGGGTACCAGGAAAGATAAAACACTTTTTTTTTGTTCTGCTTCAGTATTTTCTTTCGGCGTAGCAACCAAAAGAGTTGTTTTTCCAACCATGTTTCAGATTATTTAAAAAAAAAAAAAAAAAATGTCCAAATACATTTCTGTATGTAGCATTCTAAAAACAATTCTGAAAATGTTACAGCAAAAATCCTATACAGATAAAGTATTTCCAACCTGCACCTACTGGATATATGTGGTTTTTAGTTACGATTTGGATATAAAAACATGCAAAGTTAAAGTGTAGGGGTGTAATGGAGAACATATTTGTGTCAAATCTTATGGAAAAAATTTCACGTTTTTCAAAACAAAAAAAGTTAATGTTTTACTACTTTTGTTTTGTTTGTTTTTTTTTTTTTGTTTTAGAAGCACCACAAAAAAACAAAAAAAACAAAAGAAAAACAAATGACAAAGGTATCAGAAGCTCTCTACACCAAAGCAATGCAAAAACAACAGAAAACAACAATGAAGCTCAGGAGTTTTGCTGAGTAAATTGTAAATTTCCTAGGCTATAAGGCTATCGTTGAAAAAAAAATAATAAAATAAAATAAATATATGTAGCACCTTCCTAAAACATTTAAACAAAAAAACATTTTCAAGAGAAATGGGTAGGCTACGAGAAATCCTTGAGTGTCTTACGTTAGGAAAGTGTTTCGTTTGCTCCCAGGCCCAGAACAGGCTCGTTATCAAGAACCAGCTTCTTTGAAACGTGTCAAAGAAAAACTATGGGAAAAACTAAAGAATCAAATAATGAAATAAAACTGCTCCGTTTGAAATTCCATTTGATTCTCCAAATTCAGATTTGTTTGTTTTTTTGCTTTTTTAACTTGCTGCGGTAACCTAACCCTGTGTCTTCTTCTTGACGGACGGCTGAATCTGTGAGGTGGGCGCGTTGTACTTGACGCTGACCGGCGCCTCCCCCGCCGGCTTCTTCCCGGCTCCGCCCGACGAGCTAAACAGACGGCTGAAACTGGAGGTGTAAGGGCGGGGACGTGGCGCAGGGAGAAAAGGAAAAAGAGAGAGAGGAGGAGTAGGAGGGGAAGCACACAGAGGCAAACGTATAGCAGGGTGGACACAAGCAGTAGCTCCAGCAGTAAGAGGGGTTTCAACACTTAAGGGGGAAAAAACAGAAATCCCTCTCCATGCCGGTACACCATGCTACCTTTCATCCAGGCAAAAAAAAAACAAAAAAATGTCTCCTCACTTCATAGATCTCTCTTGTAAGTAGACACGCCCATCCTTTCAGAGAGCTAGAGTGCAGGGATTACGGGTTATTAAAAAGCAAACACCAGGAAGTTAGTGAACGACACAGAGCAGAACACGCCTGTCCAGTAAATACCCCCGATTTAGAGATGCGCCCAGAAATCGGCTTGATCCCATACGAGCGGGTTGTAAACTCAAACATCTGATCAGCTCCGTACTAAGCGCAACACTCTTTCGGTGTGGATGGAGTTACTACAGGGAGAGGACTGAGTTAACCATTTGAGGCATCTTTTGGTTGGTTAAAAAAATTTAGAAAAAAAATTAAGAACCTATTTTCCACAGCACGACAAAACATGTCTGCGGGTAATTCGGGCTGCGAGCAGGCGAGAGAGAGCAAAGCTTTGGCAGATAACAGGAAGAACGAGCAGAGTGCAGCCGGTTTGTTGTGTTTCATCCTTTTTGAGGTTTCGTCTGTCACAAAACGTACTGGATTCTGCAGAGCACATGTGTCAAACTCAAGGCCCACGGGCCAAACCCAGCCCGCCATAATTATCTATGTGGCCCTCTGCAACAGAGCGCCACATAAATTGAACTTTAAGATGACAGTTGTGTGCTTAAGTATCATCTCCTCAGTCAAATCAAATCAGTTTTCATTTGTAAAGGAGCAAATTACATCAATGTGAAAATATGTTAAAAGTTGTCACATTTTAAGAAGTACCAACTGAATAAAGAGAAATGTTTAAGTTTGTCAACGGGTCGTTTTATCGATGCATTCTGCCCCAACCGGTCCTTTGAAGACATTCATGGTCCTGATCCGGCCCGATCGAAAGTGAGCGTCACACCCCCACTCTAGAGAACACACACAGAAACTGCTGCTTTAATTATCCTAATTTTACTAATCAACAAAAGATGGCAAGCTAGTTTAAAATGTCCACTCTGTCATCTTTTTGGCTTTGTTTGAAAATAATAAAAATCACCATTTAATTGTGATTTGTCGTTATGAATCAATGAGTGAAATGACCTTCAAATAATATAGTGAACAATTAATTGTTAACTGGAGTACGCAGACTCAAAGAAAGCCAATTTGCTGAGAGAACAAGACATTAAGAGCTGTAATTAAACCAAAATTGTGCAAAAATATATCTAAATTTGACTTAAGATTTTTAAAAATCCCAACCTGTCCATAAACATGTGCTACCCAATGGAGATGCATCCTTCAATACAAGCGACAACTAAAGAAATGCTATGTTATTGCATTTTAGGTAATAAAATGTTAATTTTCTTATTTTAAAAAGGAGCTGAACTGTTTTTAATTGCATTTTTTAGTATATTTCGAATACTGTAGGGCTTGCATAAAAATCTGCAGAATGTGCCTTTTTTTTTTTTTTTTTTTTAATTAATCAATCAGCCGATTTTTTTATCCTATTAATCATCAGAATAATAAGTTGGATCCCTGGAATAAATTGTACTGATTTTCAGTGAATTTGGACCAAATTCTGATCGGTGCATCTCTACTCAGCTCCCACTGACTCTACACCGAATTCGTCAAGTATTCAGCATTTTCTATGAGGTATGCCTGGTTTACCGCCAAGCTTTTTGCAGCAAGAAACACAAGAAACCTCTGTTTGTTTGTCAAGTCTATGCCTGTGGACAAATTGCTACTGTATTCCCACTAAATTTGAACAACCCTCGTCCCAACACACCTCCTGCATCACAGCATCAGGCAGAATACAAAGGGACACACAGGAACAGGGTGGAGACGGTACATTTGTCAGATGTTGCCCCAAAAAAGTGTCCATCATCACACCAAACCAAACTGTTTCCTTAGAAAACTTAACAAAGGAGAGCATTGCCAAAACTCTGAGGGGTGGCATCGTGTCACCCCTCAGAGTTTTGGGGTGGCACTTCCTGTTGCGCACAAACCACTTCCTGGTTTGTGTTGCGCACAAACCAGGAAGTGCGCAACACTTCCTGGTTTGCTCTCCTCTGTTAAGAGTTTGTCATTAGAACGTGAGTATCACAAGCCACCCGAGGTTTACTTACATCCTGGAGGAAACACCCAGAGAAAAGGCAAAAGGTCAAAATGACATACGGATCACGCATTCGGTAACGTTTCAGTGAAACGTTACCGACGTTTCACTGAAGGACACTTATTGCTTAAGTATCATCTCCTCAGTCAAATCAAACCAATAAGAAGGACACTTATTGCTCAAGTGTCGTTCTCGTCCACTTGAGCAATAAGGTCGTTTTTCACCACATTCAGAGCGTTTCTGGAAACACATACATTAAGTTACGTTCAACATGATGCGTTTCATAAAAAAAAAAATAAAAAAACTCACGCTCAAAGTTTAGACTTAGCATTCTATGCCAGACACACCGACAGGAATTTCCGCTGTGGGTACAAGTGTGCGCCTGTAAACAAGTTACGTCACTCTGCAGCATGAATTTAAAGCTCGACATACAGCACAGTGGGAGCTTGTGGAACTCAACAAATGTGTTTTATACGTTTAATATATTGGCTTTTACCGGTCCAGAGAGAAAGATCACAGAAAAGTCTAAGTCGGCGGTGAATGCTCTTAAAGGGCCGGTTGTACCAGAATGTATTGAAGTGGTTAAAACACCAATAAATTTTTTAAACTAAATAATGCAATTGAACATCTTTTCAGTCCCTCCAGGATTTTGTGATTCTTTTTGTGATTTTTGTGCAATAAACATTAAAGTGTCTGTGGTACTAATTTGGAAATATTTGCGCTTATTTATGACGGTAAACGCAACTTTTTATATTGTTCATGGATCACAATCTGACGTCAATTAAGGCTGAGGCAGCTGTTTAGCACAAGTAAGAAAGTTTTTGACAATTCTTTAGGAAAATCTGCAATAAACTCCCAATTATGTATTAGCCCAAAAAAAGTGCAGAGATTTGTTGACTTTGCATAAATTCCCACGATAATTCTCAAACTGGAGGGACTGATTGCTATAATTTGGCAGTAAACGGATAAAAACTGCATTGATCTGATTGACAGCATAATATTTAAGCGCACTTAGTGTTTAGTCTAGAATCTAGAGGGCCACATAAAAAGCTATGGCGGGCCGTATTTGGCCCACGGGCCTCGAGTTTGACACATGTGCTTCAAGTAGTGAGCACTAACTTGGTCTCCAGCAGCTGGGTGTTCTCCTGGATTAGATGTTCGACCTCCCGACCCATACCTGGAAATGAACATCTGGGTTAATAAGGCAGCAAGTTATCATTCACCAGTTCTAACCAGTATGCATGTCTCCGCCTACACTATCCACCTACGCATTTTCAGTCTTACCTAAAAGGTTACAGACTGACCGTGACATAAAAAAAAGGATAATGAGAAAGGTTTATTCGTAAATACGTCCCTTTTAAGCATTTCTGCTCTAGAATATCACTATCTCCACCATAAAAACACCACAAATATATAAGGAGCTACAACAGAGAGACGACCAGTGAAAACAACAAGGAGGAAACCTCCCGTACACACCGGAGAACTCGTCTGTGAGGACGTTTAGCGCCGCGAGCCAAAGCAAAAGACAGTCCAGAGAGGTCGAGTCGAGGAAAACTGTGTTTGTGAACGCAAAAGCCGAAATGTGACACGCGAGAGGGCCGGGCGTTTTACCCAGCAGGTCGGCTCCCTCGTCCACGTCCCCGATCATGTCGTTTCCTGCAGACGCCAGCTCGTCGAACAGAGAGTCGTTGTTGCGGTCGAAGGCTGGATTCTCGATGCCACCTTTGGTCGGTGTGCTGGACAAAAATCACAACGTAGATATTGAAACATAATTCATAACTTGGTGCTAAAATCTGGACAGATTGGAGGAACAGACAGTTGTGTGCAATAATTATCACCCATTTCCGCCATTGCAGTATTTGTTTTCATCTTAGTTTTCTTAGTGTGATTTTGCTAGCTTCAGTTTTATTCTTCACTATTCTCACTGCTTACTGGTCAACTTATTGATAAATTAGTCAGTAAAGCTGGAGTATGTAACTTTTACAAAATAGTTTATTTACACATTTGTTCAAACTGTCACTATGTTGTGATAATATAGTATGACAGATAATCTGTGGATAAATAATTGAGCTCCTCCCAGTGCTACTATTACCGTCTGAAGAAACCCACAGCTCCCGGTCAGAAACAACCAATCAGAGCCAGGGGGAGGGTCTTAGCGCTGTCAATCGTCCTCATGAACGCAGCATAGTCACAGTTTTGACAAATATAACATATCTTTTATATAAGCTAAATACTGCAGCATTAAGGGATAATGCAGCAGTAATCCTAAATACGTACCTTGTCCCTTGGCAGCGGTCAAAGTCCATGTCCAGCTCAGGAGTGGACTCTATGATAGCCTGCACCTCAGACTTCTCTGGGCTCTCTTCTCCATCTGGGAAAAAAAACAAAAAACAGTTCAGCTGTAGGTTTCAGGAGACTGACCATGTTATTTAATTAGTTTGTGTCAAATGCTCCAAACACAGAGAGAAACCAAGACATTCTGCTCAAATGAAAGTAAAACATTGATTTTTTTTTTTCACATCACAACCATTTCTTGGCCCCAAGCGTAGAGTTTTCAGTCCACCTGTCTGTAATTTAATCTGTGAACAAACTGAATTTTAATGACTTTGAAGGAGCACAGCAGGCAGATCAGGGATGAAACTGTGGATGGGTTTGCGGCTGGCTTAGCTTCATGCATGAATGCATTAAAATTCTGCTTTAAAATAATATATTTGACCACTTTCCTGGATTTCTACCTCATAACTGATGTGCATCTTCTCGGCAAGGATCAGAAAGCTCAGGGAGAATGGTGTGGATACTAATTATTGAAAAACAAATGTGAAAGGCTAGAAAATACATCAGAGTGGAGTGGAAGTTCGCCTTTCAAGCAGGGCAGCAACCGTGAACACAGAGTCAGAGGTACTATGGAAGGGTTACATCAAAGTATTCTTGTGATACATGGTCAAGTCAAAATATGGACCCAAATTTAATTGGTCGTAGTTATAATGTGAAGACTGTTCCTCATTTCTCATTGTTTGCTCTTCCCACCTTTTCCATATTTTCTCTCCAAGGAGAAAGACCTCAAACATTGCATGCTGGTGTCACCATGTTGTTGCTATGGCAGCACAGAGTGGCCAGTTAGGGTGAAGTGGGCCTCTGTCTAAAGCGGCTTAACCTAAAACATCTAACAAAATACGCAGACGAATAGTAAAGTCCAGAAAATTCCTAATTTCATTTTGTTCCACTTCAGACCTTCATATGAACCATTAAAACGGTCTTGACTGTGTGCAGTTTAATAATAAGTGGAGAAAATTACATTACAAAATAAAGCAACTAAAATGTATTTATGCAGCGCTTTTCACAGATAATTGAATTAGAAAGTGCTTTACAACAAGGAATAATAATAATAAGCACACAAACACATCAACAAATAGAAAGCCCTTGTCTAATTAAAAGTCTGCTCTACTTTAGTCTTCAGCAGCTATTTCAAATATGTTCATGTTGTACGTCTACAACATGAAACCCCAAGAGATACAATTCAAAGGGTAAGAATACTTTTACATCACACCAAACATGGTGAGGGAAAAGGTGTCAAATCTTTAAAAACGGATAAAAAGGCACTAAGGAGACTAAAACTTGTCGACACAAAAAAATTTTAAAGGCTGAAGAACGAGGAAAGTTTAGAGGTTACTATGAGTTTTCCCACTCTACCAATTCCAATCATGTTCATTGAACCAGAGTTAGTGTAAAACACAAATGGAGCCCTATAAGGCTCATTACTATTCATGATGGAGCCTTGTTGGAAGTATGATCCTCAACGGCAACGATGTGAAAGAGACTGTGTCTCCGCCACCCTCCCAGGAGGGCTAAGGCAGGTCCCAGAATGGTACCACTTCCCTTCTTCTTGGGCGCCAAGTCGTCCCCGTCACACACAAACACACGCAAGCTGCTAAAAATTCAGGACACACTGAACAATCCATTCTCTCTGAATAGAAATGTGGTCCTTCAGAATTTACTGGCAGAGGATCTTTCTATTTGGTTCCTGCAGCCTTTTAGGCAAACCTGGGGGTGATGTCACCGCTTTGGGTTCATGGGAAGCTCACGGTGTACACCTGGCTGTAATGGGGGAGCAGTTTGTGATTTTAATCAGGAGTTTAATTGTGGGCTGTACCTTGATGCTGGTGTTGGACTGCGGGTGGCTGAGGTTGTTGAATCTCCATGGTTCAGACGGGGTATCGACAGGGTCCCGCTGGAATTCAGAGGTCATGCCATCGGGCCCGGGAAGTTGGAAAACCATGGAGATGGGGCGCTCTTTCCTACAGACAAAGGGAAACGGTTGGTTGGAGCTCAACATGTTACACTCAGTGACTTCCAGTGATCAAGCTTCGCCGTTCTAGCTAGAAGAAAAACAACAACGTCTAAAAGTTTCACCAACCCACAGAAAACTGGACGAAGTATAATCTGACCTTTCATATTTATCTCTGAGGGCATTTTTTCTTTTTACTGTTCCTCATTTCTCATTGTTTGCTCTTCCCACCTTTTCCATATTCTCTCTCCAAGGAGAAAGACCTCGAACATTGCATGCTCTCCGACACAACCAGTCATTAGGAATGCACTGTTAAATCAGTCCAGATTTCCTTAATTTTGGGACGTCCGGCGATAGCTGCATGAGAAACCAATCTTATCCACTGATCTTATCTACCGCCACAAAATATCTGAAAATCCACAACTGTCTCCTTTTTAGGGATGAAACGATTAAGTAAGTAAATAATAAAGTCGCCTAACTTTCCCTGAAAAGTGTTCCAAAAATCTATTTCTACAGGTTTTGGACTCCAGAAAACCAAAGTTAGACCCATTATCTACACATGGTGAAAACATGAAACAGAGCTGAAAAAGGTTCAGGCCTACAAAAATCCCTCCAAGATTACTTCAAAAACACATCTAGAAAGTCACAAAGAACCCAGAACAACATCTAAAGTAGTGCAGGACATCAATGCCCCAGTTAAAATTCAGCAAAAAGAGACAATCTGGAGAAAAATACATATTTTCAGAAAAAGAACATCATAATGTCGGTTAAACTTCATGGTGCTGCTAAATCAGGACATGGATACTCTGTCACAACAAAGCATGATCAATTTCATGTTTGCTTTCAGAATCTGTCAGTCAAAGCTCTGGGCATTTTTTCTTAGCAAAGCAAAGAAAACACAGAAGATCTGTAGGTCCTTATTACTGGACAAATATTAATTTTGTTGGTTTAGTGGTTCAAACAAGAATAAATATCTGTCCTGAAACAAAAATGCAAAATGATATGGGTAGATCACAGACTTATAGTAGGATGTAAACTCAACACTTGAGACAGAGATCTGAAAAATAAGAAAAGTTACAAGACACAATCTTGACAACTCAGTGGAGTGAGAGGAAGTGACTAATTGTACAACTTTTGTCTTTGTCAACAGGAACTACATTAGAATAAAAAAAGATTTCAATAACTCAAATCCCATCTCTTGATCCAGATGTCTAAAACAGCACCATTGATCCATTTTTATTGTTGAATAAGAAGCTCTTTTTGTTTATTTTTTGAAGTTATGTCTATTTCTTATGAATTTCTGCCTGTGTAAATGCAGAAATAATCAAGTAACACTTTATTTGACAGTGGCACTGACATGACACTGTCATAAATATGATATAACACCTGTTATGAACATGAAGGCATCTTTATGAATGTTTATGACAGATGTCATGAAGTGTCATTCGGTAAATAATGACACTTTTAATGCAAAGTTGCATTAAAAGTTGGATTAAAAGTCTATTAATAGTGCCAACTTTGCATATAAGTGTCAATATTTACAAAATAATGGCAAGTGTTATGTCATGATTATGACAGTGTAATGTCAGTCTTATGCACACGCCATCAAATAAAGTGTTACCATGAACCAAACAGCAGACTGACCCACACTGAAGAACTTTTTGATACAGAAAATGTTCAAGGCCTGAGATTCTTAATTGTTTGTATCATATCTGTTGGATGGTTGGCATTAGCCATACTAGTGCGAGCTGTAATAAAAAAAAAAGCACAATGAAAAAAACAGAAAAATATTCTTTTGTATTGATGCCATTGTGTCACTTGTTTTTGTGAATGAAGTCTATGAGGAAGTGGTTTGTGTCGTGACGTCTCTGCCAACAGGAAGGGTAGATATGTGCCTTACCTGTATCTGGTTTTATTGACTGGTCATGTGATCAGAATTCAAATAGTTATTGGTGACTGTTATTCATTGTTCAAAGCAAATTGTTTAAATTCTTTATTTTTTTTCTATACACTGAGGCAAACTTTCACATGCTGTGGAAATTCCTGATAGATATCTAGCTGTTTCATGCAAAACTTGAAATATAAATGAATGAAATAGTAAGTAAAATAACTAAAGCCTAGTTTGCACAAGATTTTAAAGGGGCAGTGCAATGTAAAATCAACTTTTTTGAGCTTTCAATCATGTTCTAATGTTATTCCCTCTTATACCTGGAGTGTTGCTTTGATTATTTCTTGCAGGGTTGAGAAATCCTTTAATCTCCCATGGCAACCATTCAGCTGACTACCTTCAGAGGTCACCTCATTTATCATCCACCTGTGTGTAATTTAATCTTTAATGTAAACACACCAATGCCGTGGTTCGATAGAGAACATTAGTGAACAAACAACTTGAAGGGAGAGAAAGACAACAAACAGCTCAAGGTTACTTCTGGAGGAATGTGTGACTTTCTTCATCATTATATATCAGAAAACCGATGAAATAATCGCCGGTTTGTAAAGTGGGTCATTAACATTCTCCTGTAACCATGATGAACAAAGGCTCAATGTGGCACAATGGTTGCTTCTTAAAAAAAAAGTTTCTCATCTCGTTTTTATATGAATGAAGACTTGAGGATGTGGTTCTTGCACAATTTCATCATCTGTCAACAGGAAGTGTGTGGGGTGCAGTATCTTGTTTCATTGACTAGCATCTCGTTTCCTCAAAGCTCAAACAACCTTTTGGTGTGATTCTTATTTTTTGTTGAAAGCAAATTGATGAACATCTTTGGTTTTGTTACAGAAACTTCTGTCTCATTAATAAGGAAAACATATCAAATCTGCTTTATCGAAACATATGAAAATTCTTCTGCGAATGCGGCAGTGGTAAATATTTCCGTGTTTGATTAGCAGTCAATAGTGATTTCATTGGAAAAAAACAAAAAAAATAATTTTCTACAAATTTTCTTGTAGAAATGTTTTATTGTCAATTAAGCTCAGGAAAACGGAAAAATTGCAATAGAATGTTTAGATAAAGTTAGCAGTGTTTGTATAAGTACAGCATACACAATAAACATATAAAAACAGCGTAAATGTTACAATCGTAACATTTAGGCTTATTTCAACCTCTGTATGAAGTTCTTAGCTTACTTTATGGTTCCATCCAAAATGCATTTAAAAGAGAGTGAAACTAATCTTTTAGCTTTATCGGCTGGTGTAAAATATTGCCATCTGATCCGTTCCAGTACTTGAGAGCCACTGTACTGTTTAGTGGTTTCCTCCCTCCTCCAACACACCAGAACTGCTTCCTTTTTTTGGCAGGTGTTGCAGAGGCCTGACCATTAACCCTTCATTTGATTCAGGTGTTTTGAAGTAGGGATTCAGGAGTGGCACTCGTGGACTGGACTTTGAGATCCTGGTTTAATAAATAAAAAAAAAAAGTTTTTTGTAACAGATTGAAAGTGTCGAAGTGTTTTAAGGTTTGAATTAAGCTACACCAGAATCCTGAATTGATCTGAGTTTTCTTCTGCCTTGCGGTACACCCAACAAGGAGAAAATCAAACTGGTTTCATTTGACTGCAAAAAAACCCCCCAAAAAACAACAGTTTCACCTGACTATCAACATGCTTTTGGATGGCACCATGTAAACAATATCATATTTATTAAAAGATAAATATTGTCACTTTTCAAAAAAGAAAATGGCCAAAGTTATTTTTCCCAAAGTGATTTTAGCAATGAAAAAACTCACATCTGGCAAAAAGGACTTGGGCCATAATTTTAGGAAGGTGATAATATTTAATATGTATTTTCAGCTGCATATAGCAGTTGCTTTTTGTTCTATATATTATCAGATACTTTTTAATATTCTGTTATAAAAATAGATACCCACATCAAAAAGAAAATACAAAGTATTACTTTCCTTTTTGTCAAAGGGATAGACTGCCTGGCCAAAAAAAAAAAGTTGCATCAAAACAAAAGTCCCAATATTTTGTTGGTCCGCCTTTATCTTTGATTATAGCACACACTTACTGTGGCATTGTTCTCATAAAATTCTGATTTAGCTTCATCCAGAGTTACATTAATTCTTCACCAAGATTTTCTCCCAATGATCGGAGAGTCTTACTGCTGCACAAAGTTTTCTACAAAACATCGATAAAAGGTTCTCAGTGGGGCTGAGGTCTGAACTCTCGGTCAATCTGTGTGGGAAATGTCTCATGCTCCATGAACCACCCGTTCACAGTTTGAGCCTGATAAATCCTGACATTGTCATCTTGGAATGTGGTTGTGCCATCAGAGAAGAAAAAAAATGTAATGATAGAATAACGTGGTCAGTCAGCAAATTCTGAATCTTTGGGCGAAATTGTTCTGGTGAGGTGTTCCGGGCACGTCCCATCGGGAGGAGGCCACGGGGAAGACCCAGGACACGCTGGAGAGACTATGTTTCTCAGCTGGCCTGGGAACGCCTTTTGATTCCCCTGGAGGAGATGGAAGAAGTGGCTGTGGAGAGGGAAGTCTGGGCCTCCCGTCTTAAGCTGCTACCCCTGCACCCCACCCGACCCCAGATAAGCAGAGAAAAATGGATGGATGGATGGATGGATGGATGGATGGATGGATGGATGGATGGATGGATGGATGGATGGATGGATGGATGGATGGTTTTGGTAGATAAAACCAAAGCAAACGCGAGTCTAGCACTAGTGGGAGAAAAAGTTTGTGGTTTTTCACCAGACAAAAGAGAAATTCTACATCCGCTAAAATCGGACGCTACTCTGTTTTTGTTTACATTCAGTGAAGAAGGAAGCTGTCTACGTCAGAGGTTTTCATGTCATTTCCTTCAGTGGTTCTTGGTGCAGCGCCTCCGCAGGCAAGGAGGGTGAACAGGCTCAGAGATTCAGAGGGTTTGTTTGGTTTGACAAACCCTCCTCTGACCTCCTGGGTCGGTGTGCACCTGGACTACAGGGCAGGTACTCTGGCTTTTTACAGCATCTCTAAAGAAATGGTGCTGCTCCACAGAGAACAGACCATGTTCTGTAAACCTTTCTATCATGGCCTTGGGCTGAAGGACGATGTTCAAGCAAAACTGATGAAGTTGTGGTGAGGAAGTTTTCATTCTGACGCATAGCTGAGTAAATTTTATTTTTTTTGTGAAAAAGCGAACCACACTAGCTGAAAGAGTGACAAATGCTGCAATTTTGGTCTCCAATCAAACTGAGTCTATGAGCGTATAACTTTCAATATTACACACAGTTAATTTCTCCTGCTGCTTTTCTTGGGTTTGACAGTCATTCAGGATGGTTTTCCAACCATATTTCCCCCTCAAATTCAGTGGTGCCCCACTTTCTTTCCAGTTTTTGATAATGTGTTGGATAGTTCTCAACCTAATTCTGCTAGTTTCTCTAATCTCCTTTATCAAACGGGTAAAGGTAATACACAGCCACAGGGTGATTCACTTTTCACAGGGCTGGGTGAAAGAGTTGAGTGTCAATAGCTTGTTGCTACTTGAAAGATAATGGCCAATGCAGTAAACATTCAATGAGAGGCTGGTGTCTCTCTGCTTAGTTAAATCAGGGTGGCAATTTTTTTGAGAGGCCAGGCAGTGTATATCAAACAAGTAAAGGTAACACTGCAGTTTAAAACTTATAAAATGTTAGGAAATGTATAGACATCCTGAATAAGGATTCAGCTTCATACAACACGAGTAACATAAAATCCTCTATGTGTGGTACATTCAAGAAAGCTTCCACAGCTTCTTCTGCGCACCAGTTAACACTACACTGACACTGACAGAAATATAAGTTAAAACCAAAAGTCAGATTTTGGTTTTAACTTATGTTAAAACCAACCATTTCAGTGAGCTGAAATGGTTGGTCAAATGTAACAAAGAGCCGTCCAAAACGTTTGAATGTAGACCAGTTCTGGGCTCGACACACGGGAAGCAACGGACGACAGCGAGAGGCGAAAGTTATCGCCACTCAGAGTGAAACCCAACTTATGGGATATGACATAATGAATCGGATCACTTGTCTCCAAGAAAACTGGTTATAAAATCGAGGGAATTTTGACAATTTTCAAAACAACGGCATGAAGATTTTGCTGAGATTGACTGAAATCTTGCTATTGACTCTACACTAGAGTTTTTGAAAGAGACATTCATTCAACACTTCATCACAGTAGAAACAACTTACTGCACAAGTTCACCTTGGCACCAACAAGTTCCCATACGGCTGCCTTTTTATCTACACCTCTATAATCACTTTGTGAACCTTGACAGAGTACACCAAAGCCAAACACATGCTAAAAGTGGTGTTTGGTCAACTCCCATCTCATTGGTCAGGCATTGAAAAACCTCGTCTACTGGTTGTAGTGCCATGTATGAACGTCTACGTGAAATTTCACATGCAGGAATGTCGACAGTCACTTGATTGGACAAGTTCTATAGGAAACGAATAGAGAAGGAGCGACCTTGTCTCCCGTGTGTCGAAGCCTTTAGATCTTTAGGAGTCACAGTAGCTTGTTACTGGTTGTAAATTTATGTACAGGGTTAATAAAATTTCTAGCAGGGATGAATAGGAAAGTGTGTGATTGGTTAGTTTTCCTATCATAATAGAAAATGAAACAATATACATATACAAAAGGAGTACAGTGTTGAAAAGAAAATCTCTCCTTCAACTTGCTGTTGACGCTTCACAATCCATTTCGACTGCTACGTTGACGTCTGTAAACAAACAATAATAGTAAGTTTAAAAGATGGTGGCAGCATCATGTGTTAAAATGACCCAAAGTCTAAACCTAAATTCAGTTTAAGATACTGTGGCAACACTTAAAAATTAATATTCATAGATTCTTTCCATCTGATCTGACTTGAGTAAGCAATACTTTGTGTTTGTATGTCATATAGAAAAGCTGAAGTATGTGGTCATAATAGGCTAAATGTTAAAAGGTTCAAGAAGTGTGAAAGTGTTTGCAAGGCACAGTAAAGACAGGTGTCAGCCCACATACCTGTAGTAATAAATCATTCCACAGAAGACACAGAAGAAGGCCATGATAGTGCAAATTACCGGGATGACCCAGTGGTTGCTTGTTCCTAAGAAAAACACAATGAGTTCAGCTGTTAATTTACATAATCTATCTGATTTAAGTGAAATTAAGAGTTTTTAATTCCCAGGTGAAACAAAACCTAATGTGAACACTGAGGTATAGAAACCTACTTTGTTGTGGCAAATTCATTTTCTCTCATATGCATTTTCATGTTTTTCTTGTCATCAGTTAACTCAGTGTGTGTGCGTGGGTGGGTAGTGTGTGTGTGTGGGGGGGGGGTTGCATGTGTGTGAGTGTACTTACTTTGCTCTTAGGATCATTTCTGTAATATTTAGGACCATTTCTGAAGACCAATGGGCCTGATGTGAACCAAAGTCCAGTCCTAACACAGTGGACCTTCTTGTTTAGGGTTAGGGGTTTAGAGGTAAAGTGTGAGTTAAGTTATGGTTAAGGTTAGGAATAGACTAGTAATAGTTAGGATTAGGGAAAAGTCTGAGTTAGGCATTGTCTGAATGGAAGTCAGTACAAATTCCTAATATGGAGAGAAATGTGTGAGTGTGTGTGACCTTGTATTTGATACAGTGGAAGGATAATTGTTCCAACAAATACTACAGTGTGAGGACCACTACCCAAAACCTGAGCTCTTTAAGAAGTAGTTCTGTTTTATGGGCTAAGGGTTAGGTGTAGGACTAGGCTGTGAAAACATTTAGAGTTTGGCATGTACAGTAATGATTAAGTCGTGATTCTAGGGTGCATTGGTTTATGGTTATGTTATGGATTTTTTTATTTTGTAGTTTAGGTTTGTTACTCTGGTGCTAGCCTTCCTGAATAGTTTCTGATGTGTTTAGTTAATTCTAGATAAAATTTTTTCACATTCTGTTAGTTTATTTTACGCGTCACATTTGTCATTTCAGTCCATGTCTGGTTTCATAATTTATTCTTTAGCCCTGATTACTAGTTGGGTTTTTTTTCTCTTTAGATTATTCCTGTCAGGTTCTTGCACCAGTGTTTTGATTTTCTTATTCGTCCTCATTAGTTGTGCTATTTAGGTTTGCTGTTCAATTCCTCGTTTAGCAAGTGTTATGTTTTTCTTGGTGTTATCCTTCTTGTGTATTTGTATTTATTTTCTTAGATTGTTGCCAGGCCTGTTTGGTTCCGGTTCCCCACTTCAGCTAATTGTCCCAGCAATCAAGCCCATTGAATCCACTTGTGTTTCCACCATCTTAGTTATGACGCTCACCTGTTTGACCAGCCATTTAGATTCCTAGCTTTCCTTTGTTCTTTGTTCGACTCTCTGTTCTCTCAAACTCCATTCATGTCTGTTCCTTGCATAATTCAACACTGTTTAAGTTTGTGGGAGTTTTGAGAAAATAAATGTATCTAATGCCACACTACAGCAGCAATTTGGCTCACTGAGGTCCACCATGACCGGATAGGTTTAGGGTAAGGGCCAGGGGCGAGCTGCCTTTTAAATAAGATCTAACCAAGGATTGGGTTTGCAAATTAGTCTGTGGCTCAAAAACCTTTATGCAAAAACAACGGCTGCTTTGTTTTCATCGCGCAACATTCTTTACTGTTCTAACCTTGATTAAATAAACTTGAATTTATAAATGCACTCAAAATTAATAGTAAAAAGCTACTTGCTTTATGTAAGAACCGTAGCATATTTCTTTGTCAGCCACTTTTAAAATGTGTTTTTTTACCTACAAGTGACAGTGTATTAAGGATTTTTTGTTTAATGCAGCTGAATATGTTGACTTTACCAACATATTTGCTGACTGCACACTTCTCTGCTCCACTGGGATTTGGCATAAACAATGAGTAATACTTGAATTACACGAGCACTATGACTCTACTGTACTTAACTGCAGGAGTTTCTACGAGTCACTATCTGATTCATCACATACAGATGCATGATCTCTGATCTTGGTCCTGCTCACAAGTCGTTTGTCCACAAACATTAGCATATTTGCTGTTTTTGACATGCCTCATCGATAATCATCTTCTTAAATATTTCAGTGAGTTGTGTGGAAAACATTTACAGAAAAAAAAAATGAAGGTTGGCATTTGCTTAATAAATGTAAAGTGACTAAACATGAAAGCTGTAAAATCCAGCCCTGTTGCACTCCTGCACAACCTCGGTCACTTTTCATGGGAGCGAGGGGCTTTTCCTTCTGTACTAATTAAAACCAGCCTCATGTGAGGAAGGCTGGCTGCTGATTGGCTTCTACCCGTCTTGAGTTTGTGAGTCATTGCCTACAGAAACTGCTCCTCGTGCATTCCATGCAGAGAAAGTGGTTTACATTAACCTCACTTAAAGCCAAACCTCGCTTATTGTGGGCATGTTAACATAAGTACAATTTAGCATTTGCACAGTTACTTACCACTGTGTTTTTTCCTGGCAGTATTAGGAAGTTGTAAAAAAGAGACACAAAGGAGAAAGTTGAAAGCGGATAAAGGAAAAGGCAGACATAACATATTAGCCTTTTTTCATGCAATGCTGCTTATGTCATAATATTCGGTTTAAACCTGTTACTTTAGGCAGCTGCTCTGTGTGATTTATACTTGGGACAATCTTTTCTATCCAGTGTGTTCGTAGGTTGATGTGAGCATATGGCCAAGAATGTGCAGAGCAGAGGTAAAATATAAACAACTGCAAAGCAGACAGGAAAAACAGTGATGAAGAGGTCAGAGATAAGGATCAAGATGAACTGGGTTAGTCGGTGGTGTGAGGGATTCCCATGTATTATTAGCATACAACACAAACAAGCACTGAGCAAGGTCAAAAGACAGACAGGAAGCTGAATCTTATATCGTCTTTTTTTACTTTGAACACCATTGTTAAGGGTGATATTTTCCCTATCTTATCATGAGGAAAGGAAAGACGATAGGAGGTAACTTTTCAGTCACAAAACGTTCAAGAAATGTAATTGTTGTGGCTGTTTTTGTTTTTCTTTTTCCTTTTACCTTCTGTGTTGCCAGGTCTAACGGAAACTCCAGCACTCTCAGAGCAGTTAGCTGCAAAAACAAGAAAAATGCTGAAAACCTTTCAGAAATCCTACTCATCATCAAATAAAGACTGAAATAAAAGTAGAGTGACTGCAATTAACACAGCTGAACTAAAACAATGAAAAGAATATCATACAAAGTAAAATCAGTCTTCAGTTAGCATGACAAAGTAGACAGACCCAATGTTTAATCAGTAGGGTTATGGCAAATAATTATCAGATTACAAGGTTTGCAATAAAGGAAGACCACCGCTTTGTCCAGGACTGGAGAAGAACTGGACAGGAATCAAGTCAGTAAATCAATATATAGTAAAATAATCCACCTTGTAATGAGAATTTATGGCACTTAGAGCCACACAAAATATTGAAATTGCAATCATGAAGGATTGCTTGGATGCATTGGTTGATATATTACAAAGTGACATGCATTCAGATTATGCATGCTAATAGTATGCTAATTCCCGTTACTGTAAATTATGTGATAAAATGATTGCTCTTGATGCTCATGCTTTGTGTATTTTCAAGAGTAGTTGCAGCATTGTGATGAAGAAAAAAAAAGCAGAAGTACTTGAAAGCTTTTGAAACTACATGCCATCTTGCTATAAATCTAAAAAGCAAGCAGATACTCACTGAAACATGTGACCTTTCTATTTAGCTGAGGAGAAGAAAAGACGGAGCAATGGAGTCAAATATTTTTTAGTAAGACTTATTTCACTTTGTGTTTCATCATGATTACTTACCCATGGCAATGGGTAACAGTCCAGAACATACATGACTGCGTTGTGGCAGTCATAAGTATGCAAGGTGGTGATGTTCGAGGCAACCACCAAGCTATCATTTTTCCCGTCACTATTTGCCAAAATGTTGTTCTAAAAGAGGGAAGTGGAGCTTAAACAGGTTAAATTCTACTATCCTTCTAATAGACAAATCTTGCAGTAGTTCAATTCAAGCTTTGGAACTTCTTGCTAGTTGCTACACATTGTTAGATGAGGGTAATACTATTCACATTCTTCCAGCTTCATTAGAAACATTAGTTATTCTCTACAATTTGTACAAAAAAACTAAACTTATTTTACTTACATCAGCGTCGATCCACTGTGGGCCACAGTTATACTTGCCAAAGTCTGGTACCTTGTAGAAGGTCCCGTTACTAGTAGTGGTGATGCTGCAGGTCAGCTCCCCGGAGGCGATGCCTGTTGTTAGCAAAGCTGTGACAAAATAAAACAAAGTTGTTTGAAACAAAATTGTTCCAACACAGTTTAAGTTACAGTGCTGCAGTTGTATGAGAAACCATTAGTTAAAGAAATCTTGGTGTCAAGATGGCAATAAAGGGACTCTAATAAAAGATTAGCATAGTTTCAGACGAACGCAGGGCAACAAAAATCAGACTAGGAAGTTAACCTTTTTAACCACACCAATCTACTGTTGTAAATGCTTTCTTGGATTAAAAAAAAAAATCAAATACCATTACCTTTTAGATTTATACTTAAATAGCATTACCTGTTAGCTTTATATTAAAGTACAATTAGCTTTTACCTTTATAGATTTTATGTATATTTTTCAGTTATTGAAAGCCGTTGTGATTTGTTTACTACTATAGAATGCCAAAAATAAACACATTAGCTGAATAGTCAAATAGTATTCACTTGTAGCATTATAGCTAAAAGCGAATACTATAAATGACATGTATGTAGTGGATTAGTGAAAAAGCTAAACAAGCTAATCAGGAAGTCTGGTTGGATGGATGGATGTTCAAAGTAGCACAATTCATACATTGAAAGCCTTGTGGTCAACTCTCAGCATCTGCTTCACAACAGAGCAACTCAACAACTCATTGTCTTAAGTCAGAGGCTTTTTTAAAGCCAGTGCAATATAGAAAGCTACAGGTGTTGTTTCTGCCTACACTGATGACTCATCCATCCATCCATCCATCCACTATCTTACACGCTTATTATCCCTAGTAGAGTCTGGAGGGATAATGGTGCCTATCTCCAGGGGTCAATGTGCAAGAGGCAGGGTCACTCTGGACAGGTCGTCAGTCCATTACAGCAATGACCATCAAGTTAATAAAAGGAGAGTTGTGTCAAGATCTAATTTACTTCCAATACATCCAGAAAAATATGAAAATGTAAATGATATATTTCCCTGGTAATACATGGAGAAATACAAGACATGCACTAGTTGCTGTCTGATAAAACCATCAACTCTTTAAGCCATTTTAAGAAACTTTCATCTGCTTTTCAGCGATTCGAAAGCCACTTCCACTGTAGCCAATAACAGGTAGGCGCACGTGAGCGTCTGACTAATGACGTTCACTTGCAGCTCCTTGGTTGCGTAGTGACGACATACGGTAGCGCAGTAGCTCCGTAAATGAATGAAGACATCCGAAAACCACTAACCTGTTTTTTTTAAACATAAAAATAACTTACCTTATATACATGAAATCAGCGTGCAAGCTGATCCAAAGCAATTAACCTATCTGATACAAATCCATGTCGAGCAATGCACATGTAAAAGGAAAAGCAGCGCGTGCAGGTTGACAAGTACGTCAACCTGCTGAAAAGCTGTTGCCCATAAAAACACTGGAACTTACCTAACATAAGCCATAGAACAAGGAGATGCATCGCGGAAAGATTTTAAAAACGTAGTTCAGAGGTAAACTTTCCTTTTCGGATATAACCGGTTCTATCAGGTTTTATGTGGCAGTGATGTTCCTTCTTCAATCTCCTCAGCCTCACTGCATGCCGTCCGGCAGGGTTTCAGTAATTAACTACGCAGCAACTTACTAATAAGGAAGGGGGCAGGGTAGAGGGAATGAAGGGTGCCGTGTGGACGTGAAGGAATGACGAGGATGTCATGCCATCTTGTGGACAAAGGCATAAATTATGTCAACCATGTAATGCAATATTGTTTTATCTAAAGTTGAAAAAAAAAATTCAGACATATCTGTGTAATGTGCTATATTGAATAATAATAATAATAATAATAATAATAATAATAATAATAATAATAATAATAATAATAATAATAATAATAATAATAACCACGAGTTATAAATCCATATCTCACTATCTCTGTTTATTATCAACATATTACCTCTGTCACAAATACCTGTTCACTCATATTTTAATTTTGTCTGTTGTAATTGTTGACGCCTCAAATACAGAAGACAAACATGAATATTTAGCAAGACACTATATTCACACATGCACACAACTGCAAGATACATTCTCACTGTGTTAGTTCGTTCATTGCCAGTTTCACTCTGAGCTGCTGAGATGCTCTGTTCAGCATCCTTGGTGCCACTGAGCGAAGAAGACAGGAAGATAAAGAGCTTGAGGCAAAGAGGTGATATTAAAGAAAATGATTGTTATAATCCGAGATGCGTTCCTGCAGGAATGGCATCATGACTGAACCTCTTCTTCTGTCACAAACCTATCAGAATGCAGGAAACCATCTAAACTATGGGGGAGGATATTACTCAGTCCAAGCCAACCACAAAACGTGTTCAAGTTGCAAATGACAGAGAAGTTTTTAAATGGGAGCTTTTACACCTCATTTTTCTATGTGGTTAATATGAGACAGCATTAGTTACTGCTGCTCCCTTTTCCTCTCCCTCCCACATATCTAGAAGTCAGGTGAAGAGGCAGCTGGAGGGACTGAACCAGAACAAGGCTGCAGGTCCAGATGGTGGATTTCGCAGCACCTCCTAATCCTTAGCCTTTTCTTGACCCAAGAGAAAGTTCCATTGAGACATCCTGCCTTGTTCCAGTACCAAGGAAAACTCATCTATGGGTCATTAATGACTGTAGATCTGTTACCCTGGCATCCCACATCCTGAAGAACCTGGAGAGATTCCTGTTGAGTGGTTTGTGAGACAGAAGGACTATGTGGACTATGTGCTGACCATCTTGTCTAACAAGACGGTCAGGAGCACCGCAGGGGACTGTACTCTCACCCTGTACACTTCAGTCTTCTAGCACAAATCCGACTTCTGTCACCTGCAGAAATACTCAGATACTTCTGCAGTTGTCTGAGTGTCTCCAGAAATGGACAAGAAGCCATTTCTAGTGGTAAAGAGGGCTGTTTCTGTTCTGGGAACTACTGTGGAACAGCTGGAGATTATGGTGCAAAGAAGGATTGTACATAATATCAAGAAAATTATGGACACAACCCTAAGAATCCTCTTCCAGAGACTGTTTTCAGTCTAAGTCTTCTTCAAATTCGGTGTAACACAGACCACTTCAGATAAGTAGGGTAGGTTAATAGGTTTTCTTAAACTCACAGGTTGCAGTGACATTTTCTATTGTGTGTTTTAGCTGGAGGCAAATGTTACTCACTCCACAATGTACTGAAGCCAGAAGCGATAAGAAACGGAGAGTCAAAGACTGCAAAATTAATCAAATTTATTGTGCACGGAGCCGGTCACATGTTATTACAGTAACAATGCGCTAAAACATTAGCATTACTTCAACCATGTATTGCCGTTTCATAAAGATGCATACTTCCTGAGCTACCAGCTGTTTGTACAGAGAACAATGTAGCTACTGCTCAACTATGCAGTGCAAACGTATTCTTATACACGATAAAAGAGTAACTTGTTTGTGAGAAGAAGCTGGGGTCCACTTGTCTACAGATGCTTACAGACGTTTCTGCTTCGGACTTTGAAAGGGAAGTTGACGAACTACTTCCTCTCCTTCATCTCAATGGACAGCTCTATCTGCTTCTTCACTGACTTGGACAACGAACATCTCTGCGACCCGCTGAAGTCTAGGGAGCCATCTAACTGCTGGGGTTCTTGCTCTGGGTCGGAGCTCTGATCACTCTGGCCCTCTGTGGCTTCTCTTTCCAACATGAAGACAGTTTGGAGTTGGTGGTGGTGGCGGCTTGGGCTCTTGGCACGTCTGCTGCGGTACACAGAGCTGGGTAGCGGCGTGGCCTTGAAGCCCTGTCGCTCCTCTCTCCGACCAAAGTTTCCCAGCTCTGCAGCTATCCTGGCTTCCCTCTTTTTCCTCTCCCTTTCCAAGAATTGGAAAGGCTCCTGGCTCCTTCCTGGGACGCTGTTGTTGCAGCCACCTCTGGGGCGACGGTTGATGACCTCGTAGAGAGGCAGGTGGATGTGAGCCGGCGCGGGTGAAGCTCTGAACTTCTTCTGGCATTCTCGGAGCTCCTCCAGCTCTCGCCTCAACAGCGTGTTCTCCAGCTCAACCTCGGAACGCGTCCGCACCCTTTGCCTCTTCCTCTCCTCTTCTCTCAGCATCATCTGGAAGGGTTTGGGGATGGTAACTTTGGAGCCGGACTGAGCTCTGGCACCTGCTTGATGAGGCAATCTTCCCTGTGGTTTGGGACAAGAGGCTTTCGGCTGAAACCTGAAGCTCTTCTTGGTCCTCATGTGTTCGGGACTATGCATCATTTTTCTGGATGAAAATACAAGAGATTACTTTTTGACACTGGTTCAACTCAAGTAGCATAAAATATTGGAGTTGGAGACTTACAACACAGACTAGAAGGATTGATAATAAACCAGTTTAACAAGAGAATTATCAAGGACAACACAGATAGTCTGAGGAGTAGTGTTTTTTAATAGTTATATCTTCAAAAATAACAATCTGAACCTTTCAGTGAAACCTGACTTTCAGGACCAACCTCTGAAGGGTTTGCTGCTGGCTGGAAGTCCAGCCCAGTTCTCCTAGGAAATCCTCTCCGCTGAGTTCTGATTGGTCAGAGCCGCTGGACGTGTCACGGAAGTCCAGCTCCTCCTGGGAATTAATCCTCTGCAGCCTCCTGGTGGGGCCGCTGCCAAAGAGGGAGCTATTACCCTTCCTGTCGTGAAAACATTTACAAGTCCTGAATTATTGTACACTGAACTTGCATTTGTTTGCTTAACAAATTAAATGACATCCAAGAGAGCCATTATTGTTATCATTATTGTTTTGTTTAGTACTTTTTCCGACGTTAAGTTACCATTACAGACATCGCTGAATTCGGCAAGGATCTTATGGGACAGACCAACACAAAGCAGTGCATATTTGTGTACATGTGAGGTATTTTCACCACATGACAATAATAGAGATGCATCGATCTGATATTATCTGTATGAATCCCAATATTTTAAAAAAACTTCTAGATCGAGTATCAATGACAATATGCCTGATTAATAAGGGCAGATCTATTCAATCTAATTCTATCATTTGTGCTCTGAGTGATGTCATGCTTTATTTATTTTACTGGCTGTTATTCTCCTAACTGCACTGACTGAGCAAATTACAGTTGTGTTGTGTTTACGTTTGACCGAGCTTGTGAAGGTATTGGTGTATCTAAGTGTGCTGTATTGCCCAAGAGTTTTCAGTAAATTTGTAATTCAGAACGTCCATGTCTGCATTTGAAAAAAATGAAACATTTTAAAGGAATTCAGCACCGTGTTTTTGTATCAGATCGGTATCGGCCGACATTAAAACTCAGATATCGTTATCAGTATTGGAAGTGAAAAAAAGTGGATTGGCGCATTCCTAGTTCCAAGGTTTGAATCGTTGTGAAATAGCTTGCAGAGACTTTTCCGAACTCCACTGTAGGTGTTAGAAAGATGAAACCTAAGGACCTATCCTCTTTTTATTTTTCAGTTGTTTTTTTTTTTTTTTTTTTCAATTTTAATGTAGATCCATTCACTGTGAAGAGTGCCATTTTCTCTTCAGATGCAGATGAACCGACTCAGTCTTGACCTGACCAGCTGCATCCTGTGTTTCTGGGCACACTTTTGTGTAGCTGCTATCCCGATTGTCAAATTCAAAGATTTGAACATTTGGGCCAACCTCAGCTTTGCTGTTGACAAGTTGTTCTGCCAAGCCTTTGGATTTTTGCAGCTCCAGAGGAAATGGACAAGATTTCCCACTATCAGCAATGACGGGAAGTATTGTAAATGCCCATTCCTTGAAAACATGTACATTTGAGTAAAATGATATCTAGAATCAAGATCAGCCTGATTCAAGATAAAAATGAAAGTCAAGATTTAGATGGCATCTAAATCTATCACATCTGAGTAGGTTTGAGGTTGTGTCTTAATGTATTAGATATTTTCTTCATCAAAGTTTTACAGCTTCTTTTTACTTCTCCACAACTTACATCAGAATTTTCTTTGAGAAAGAAACTGAACAGAGCACAATTACGTACTATTTGTGTTCTGTTTAGTAAGATGACACCAAAATACCTTGAAGGGGCAGTTTTACGTAAAACTGACTTTTTTGAGGTTTACTTCATGTTATAACATGATTCTTTCATGAATGTTTGAGAAATCCTTTAATCTCCCATGGCAACCATTCAGCTGTCCAAAACACCTTGCTGGACCTAGCTCCGCCTTCAAGATGCAGCTCCTCCTTGCAACTGCAATTTCTAAGCTTGAGACCTTTCGCCTCACAGAGCAACCCGCCCCTGTGGCTTCCCCACTCAGCCCCTCAGCTCCTACAGACTAGCCAGCAGCAATTAGTAAACACCTTTTGCATCTGTGCATCTCCTGAGCTCATTGTACGAGTTACTTCTCAGTGAAATGCTGGTAAAAACGTTGTTAAAGGGTTAATAGAGGAGTCATATTGTGACGACTTCTTGAAGGCGGAGTTTCAGAAAGAGTGGGCGTTTTTTTTAAAGAGACAGAGTCCTAATTTCAAGACGTTGAATTATGAAGTAAAATTGTTTTTAAGTGACTATATATATATATATATA
>CAEGAE010005617.1:0-35028 GCA_903067095.1 Girardinus metallicus | reverse complement strand
TAGATAGATAGATAGATAGATAGATAGATAGATAGATAGATAGATAGATAGATAGATAGATAGATAGATAGATAGATTTTTTTTACCATCAGAAATGCTACTGATTCTCAGTTTACTAGCATAAATTGAAAAAAAGAGAGCCACTTCTGGTAAGGCGGAACCAAAAAACATGCGCCGCCACATATGTGGTCGGACTATTATAGATGTGGGACGTCAGCGATGGAAAGATGTCGGCGGCGTTGATCCAGATGTCATGTCTCTATCGGGGCATGTTGGCCGTCAGGGCCACTGGCACCAGGACGCTGATCCCCGGGGTGGTCCCCGAACAGTTTCGGGCCTTCTCTGTACGAAAGGATCCGGAGCTGGAGGAGAATCCGTTCTACAGCAAGTACCAGGACAAGCTCCAGAAGCTGCGCAGGTCAGCGAGCGGACGGAGCTAGCGCCGTCCGAAACCCCGTCATGTAGCCTGCTATTTTAAAGCTCATTAGATGCTACAGCACAGAGAGGAGTCAGTGGAGCCGAGGAAAGTGTGACTGAAAGAGTTAATGTCAAATAATCATTTCGGCCCATTAGTCCATGTATTAAGTCCGTAAATGTTTTTAAACCTTAGTTCATAAAAAGTTGTCAAATGTTACCGCAATTTTGTCCTATAGAAAAAGACTTGGACATTTTAGGCCAATTCAGCAGCAAGCTTGAACCGTGTGCCGAATTTTAGCCCATATTAGAAAGAGTGGGCATGACCAAAATAATCAACCCTTTATATGCTAACTATTAAACATTAAAGTTAAACTGGAAAAAATTGCCTTTCCTGCGAAAATGCAGTGTGAATTCTGTATATTGAATAATTTAATAAAAATTTCAGAAGGATTTGAAGTCAGCTGCAGAAGATTTGCAGAAATGTAAGAAAGAGGCAAAAGCATCAGAATAAAGCAAAATCCTGGAAAATGCAAATAGAAAAACTCTAGAAGAAAATTAAAAAAGAAAAAAAAATTGTCAAATGTAATCTAAATCGACTGAGCTACATGTATGCAGGACTGCACCGCAGCCTGTGGCCATAGTAACACAGTAAAGCATTCAGATTTTTGTACAAAAAGTAAATCTCAGCTTCCATACGAGTACAACAGTATTCATCTCTCACTGGAGTCTCACTGTCTGGCTTGGCAGATTAAGCACAGGATCGTCAAAACAGCAGGAGCCTGGAGGAAATGCATTTTAAATTTAAAACAGCTAAATGCCTGTGAGAACTACTAACTTGCAGTTTTAAGGTGCATCCCTTCTGATCAACCTAATATTGATGGAAAAGCACTATTTCTACTGGCAGATTATATCACTTACCACAAGACATTTTTCTAAATTTTTAAAGTAAAATAATCTTACAATGGAAGTTGTGTTTTTTCCATTAATATTAAGAAATTATTGACTTAAGCTCCTCCACCTTGCTGAAAAGTTAGTTTTGTCTTATTTCAAGTATCCCAAGACATTTTCACTAGAAACTAGACCAATCTAGCCAAGATTTTGTGTTTTGGCTGTAAAATATGAAAAGTATTCACCTGAAGAAGCATGTTGTGGAGCAAATAGTGATCTGTTTTCTGTTTGCTTTCAGTGCGAAACCCCAGGAATATAAGGAGCGACTGGAGAAGCGGCATGAGGCCAAGAAGGATGTCCTGGGACACTCCAAGCAGGCGGAGTTCGTCCGGGTCATGGAGCAGGAGGTGAGGTTTCTGCTTAGCTCCTCGTTCAGGCATGGGTTATTTTTAATCAGAAAAAAGAAACAACTCCTTTTGTTCCTTCCTCTTTTCAGCTTGAGAAAAGAGATAAGATGGCGTCTGGTGATGGAGCGTCTGGAGCTTTTACGAAAAACAAGGTGAACTGGGCTAAGAAGCCAAGCTGAGGATCAGATCTTGAATGTGTTTAGCATAGCAGAGTCACTGTTTGAAAGGGTGAAAAATGTTTTAGTTAGGTTTTTTTTTTGTTTTTTTTTTTTACAAAAATACTAAACAATGATTAAATACTATTAATTTAACTTTTTTATATATAAAAGAGAGAAATTAAAACCTTTCAGCAAGAGGAAGAAGTGTAAAAATAATTTGGTGCTCCTTTAGACATTAGGTTCCATCCTTAATCTGGAGATGATCAAGGACAAGACTGGCGAGGAGATCTCACAGGTGAGTTTGGTCTATGAGCTTTCTGTTTAATAAAAAAAACAAAAAAAAACAACACTTCAGACTGCATTTACTTGTATTCGCTTACTTTTGAATTGTCCCATCCACAGTAACATTCCACGAGACCAAATGTCCAAATCAGTCCAAGTTCATTTGATTCAATTTAACTTCAAGCTAGATTTGGTTTGTAAGATGAAACCACATAGTAAAAATTGGTCTAAGCAAAGTTTATGTAGGTCACACTGCGTTCTCTCATCCTGATCAAGCACATAGTGATAGTGGAGAGGAGCAGCGCCCTTTTAGCAGCAGGAGACTCCAGCAGAACCAGGTTCACGTAGAAGTTTTAATATCCCACTGAAAATTCACAGAGGTGAATATTCATACTCAATATTCACGCCCTGGTTAACATTAATAAGGGCTATAGTAAATTGTGAGTGGAGATTTGAGCATTTAATAACTTTGACATTTTGTTGGGTTAAGTACCCTCTTTGTAAATCTGTTTCTGAATTCTATTGTAACTGTTAAATTAAAACTAGCTAAACTAACTAAAAAACTAAAATAAAATAACTAAAAAATGTTAGGTTCTTCACTTTGGTTCAGACAATATTTTTCTGTTCTTTTTGTCGGTCAAACGTTCAGATTTACTTTCACTCTATAGCGCCCTCTGGGGTTTTTTATTGGTAAATCGCAAAATAGATCTAGACTGAACTTTTATCTTCTACTGTTCCAGCTTTGGATGCAGTTTTATTCAACCAAAGAGACGATAAGCGCCGCCATTCCAGTGAGTTCATTACCAATGAATCCTGGCAAATAGTTTACATCTCCACTTTAATAATTTACTGATCACCTAACACCTGTCTTCTGTCTTGTTTGCAGTCCCAGATGTATGAGGTGATTTCCAGCAGATCCAAGTCCTGCCCCATGGTAAGATCCCTGCTGAAACTAAGCCATGGTTCACCAAATCAGGGTGTGTGAGTGTGAGAGAGGTTGTGAACTGCAGAACCAGAAATTATTTCAGATTTTTCATTGCTAACTATTCTTCTATCATGGATTCCCTGCTCACCTCTGTCTGTGTGCTCTCTCCAGTTCCTTTACGCTCTGCCTCAGAAGGAGGGCTATGAGTTCTTCGTGGGTCAGTGGTCCAGACACGAGCTGCACTTCACCTCACTTATAAACATCCAGGTAAACCGATTCACATTTGATACCTCACCCTTCTGACAGACAGGAAATGAGCTCATGTTTAGTTCAGGTTGCTTCTCAAATTTTCCTACAAATGTTCTTGTTCTTTGAAAGGCCTGGAAATATGAACTCTGGTAAAACAAATGTAATCAGGTCATTTGAAAGGTTAGTTGTTTGACTTAAGGTAATATAAATTCAATAAAATGTAACAATTTCAGTGAATTTTTTAAACATATTGTACATGGCCAGAATGGTCCACACTTAATTTGTCATATCTGTAATTTTATTTATTTCCAAAAAAACAAGCTGAGCATCTTCAAACAGAACAGAAGTCAAAGAACATATCTTTTTTGTCATTATTTTAATCTGAAATTGTCAGAATAAGTTTATTCAGCTCCTTTCTGATCCAAAATGAAGTTTAAAAAGGCTTTGCATTGTATCTGGACTATTTCCTAACAAACATAAAAGATTAAATCAAAAAATACACCTGAAACACAATGAAATGATATGAATGGGTAAAAACTTTATGTATGGATATAAGTACTATAGAGATTAAACTGTTAAACAATCTTCAAACAAATCTAGGATTTCTATAATGACGTTGACGTCATGACTTCACCTATTGTCCAGCATTTTAAAATATGTCGGTGGTACCGCTGTACTTCTGCTAAAAATATCAGAACACATTTGTTATGTAAATATCTAAAATCAGCAAATCTGCATAAAAATATACATTTGCCAGCGTTCAAACTTTTTTTCCTGTGCTTGCACGCAGACGCTTGGCGAGAACGCTCCGAGTCAGCTGATCCTCTACCACTACCCGGAGCTGAGGGAGGAGAAGGGCGTCGTGCTCATGACAGCAGAGATGGATCCCAAGTTCATCGTAAGCCTATTTCCAAATCTTGTTTTTTTTAAATGTCTTCAGGGACATTTAAAGCATCTCTCTGTTTCTCAGACTGTCCACCAGGCTCAGTGCTTGGCCAATCAGGTGCAGCTGTTCTACGGCACACAGAGGCAGGAGACGTACCGACTGGTGGAGACGTTTAACCACCAGCCTGAAGACTTTAAGCACATGTCGGTGATAGCAGAGCTGGAGCAGAGCGGGCTGGGGTCTGCAGGCGCCCCGGGGGGCTCCTAAGATCAGAAGATGACCAGGGACTATTTATCTGTCTAGGACTGAAGCATCATGGTTCCTCTCTCCATGTGGATCCAAACTCGTAAATGAATATTGTGAGCAGGAAGGACGCAGGAACAGCATCTTATGAGCTGACATTTAGTGATCTAGGAAATAATGTGGTGGAATAAATGGAAGCGTTTGCCCCAGTCTGTTCCAGACTGGATCCAAGAGACTTTGTAAGCACTGAAGCTAAGCTCAAAATTCTACATTTGATATTTAATAAAAAAATTAAATGACAGTCTGAGTGTTCTTCTCTTCGGTTATTCAACAGTTAGACATGCATGTCTTCAGCTTCTACCTCATTACTTTTCACAATAATTGCTATATTAATTAATAACTAAAAGTGTTATAATGTGGGTGGGTTTTGTTGCAGCTGGACCTGGCCAGCTCATTGCCACGGACTCCAACTTGACTTCTTTAGTGTATCAGAGGATGTTTGAAGAAAATGTGAGTTGATCCAGAACTGGAACCTACAGCATGCCATGGACTCAAAACATACCAGGAAATGAAAAACAAGAAACTGGAATGGTTGAGTGAAAACTCAATTTTGAATTTACAGAGATGCAGAGGGGTGACATGAAAGAAGCTGTCCATAAAATAAACTTTTTAAACATTTCGTTGCTGAGGGTGAGGAGTGGTGTATGATGGCCTAATATTGTCCTCAGAATTCACCATTTTAAAATTCTTTTAATGAGTGAAACAAGGTTCATTTTTGGTTTTCACCTGTAATTAAACCACTTTCTCTAAAGTAAACAATGGTGACTTTTCATTTATATAAAACAGTTCAATATTGGGTTCAGTTTTCTAACAAGTGAACTATGTGTTTATTGATCAATATGATGGCATTTTATACATCAAAGACAGTGCACACCCCCCTACCTGTTAGGGATTGTCAGACATACAAACATGAATTCAATTTATCATGGCTGACTTTTTTCATACAAAACAACACAATACCAGATTTAAAAACAAAATACAAAACATTCAAGTGTCTAAAACCAAAAAGACTGAAATACTGTCTACAAAGTTGCTGAAAATAACACATTGAATTTATCATTGAGCAAAACAGAGGCTTTCATTTTGAAACTGTTACAAATTGTACTTTTGGGGTGAATTTTAGATTTTTATGAATCCCAAACTAAAGAAAACATACAAAACATTTGTGTACTTCATCTGTGCGTACAGAAGACGATCGCTACGAAAAACAACTGAAGTGAAACGACACATTTTGACGAGAGAAATTGACCTGAAACAGGCCATACTATGAGGCTGTTTTAGTTGTTAAAATTTAAAAAACAATGAAAAATATTTTGCCATTGACATCCTTAACTAAAGAAAGTAAAACAGTGACTCAACTCACATATACATAAAAATCCCCCACTGTTGACATTGGAATAGTTGCACCACATGAAATACTTCACCAGACAAATCACAGCCTCGGTGTGAGTTTATTGTTGTAACAATAAAGCTACAATATAAACAAAAAAAATTCTCACAGTGCATTAAAGATGTCTAAACTACAAAAAAATACAAAACAAATGAAAATTCAAGTGCTTATAACCTAAAGAGAAATGAACTAAACAATTATTACAAGGAGAGTTGAGCTTCACACCATAAAGCCATACAAAACTAAGAGATGTTTCTCATCGCCATGGTTACAGAATATTCTCAGAGAAACCTGAGTAGTACAGCTACAAGAACTTCATACATATATTTCCCTTCTGGTCCAGTTGACTTTTAGGGCATTTTCACGTTTTCAAGGGTACATAGTGACTGACTTTTCGTCACCTGCCAATTTCTTCCTATTGTAAAACAAAATGAAAAAGCTACATTATGCCTTAGAGCAGGGTCAACCCTTAAATCAAGTTTTATGCATAGGGTTTGCTCTTAAATTGTTTCCTATTATAATTTGGCCTGGTGCGCAAAGTTTGCAATAAATGAAGAAATCTGGTTCTTTGACTAATTATTTACCAAAAGATAAAAGAAGTTCATCAAGTAAAAAGAGATAAAGAGTCTCAAAATATTTCTTTCCATACTTCGTTTTTTGTTTCCCATGCCCATATGTGGAAAGTAAGGTAAAATAAGGCAAATTTAATACTTTTACAAAATGTGTAGGAACTCGAGACATAACTAAGTCTTATATATCTACTGCAATGTTTACCAGGTACAGTACCATGAAGCACAATCAGTGGCTAACTGAGGCTCTGTTTAGGATTTTAGAACAACGCATTAGTGTTTCTTTAAATGCTCAGTGAGGTTCTCCTCTCAGGGTGGCTTACTGTGTACCGTTGTCATAAATTATGTAAAAAACTTGAGTCATTTGCAGTCAAAGCAACTTTTTGTTTTTGCTTTTTTTTTGTCTGGTCAATATGAAAAGGCGCCACCTGTAGTGTGAACAGGAAATTGGTCTGATTGGCAGCTTTTAATTGATAACTCCTTCCTCCAAATATTACTCTTTTATGTTTTTTTCCTCAATATTAACCTTTATCAGCAGGTATATTTTTCTATCTGTACTAAATAAGCGGATTAACAGCTGCGTTAAATCTTCTTGAATCTCCCCAGGTAATATTTTAATTCATTAAAACACAGTCAGCACTACTGGTTTATAATAAAACAATAAACATTTATACTGTTTCTAATTCTTAATCACAATCCCTTCAGCAATGTAATAAATGTATCTTTTCTAGATCTGGATTTTCTTTTGTAGTAAAACCAATAAAATCAAACGGGTTTCAATATACAGTACAATATATTCCCTCATTTGATGATAAGCGTTTTATTCCAAGGCCTACATATGAGAGGCTGACGCTGATGAAGACAAAGATTGAAAATAAAATAAAAACATGTCTAAACAACACCATTCAACTTTTTGAAGTAAGAAATTTGATTGATTTATCTTTTGACTTAATTTTTTTTAAGTGAGGGTGATTTTATCTATCCTAAAATCAAGAACAAATACTTTTTCAACTAACACCACATTTTTCAACCCTCACAGCGTACCTTGGTACAGTATATTCTGAAAACTTATGGATACAACCACTGAGGCTTTCTCAGCTGGAGAAAATATCCTATTTTTCCAATAATACTGAAATTCCCTTTCGTGCTGTTGTTGCCCTCTGGTCTCGTTATTGTTTTTCATGATTTCCATAAGTGTCATTTTGTAGAAACAGTAAATTTACAGCAGAGAAAATCAAGATTTTGTCTGCTGATACAAACAAATTTTTAAAAAGTATACACGGTAAAAACAAAGCCATGATGCTTTAAAGTAGAGTGTTTCATTACATGATTATGTCACAGCTTCTTTTTAGGCAGGTTTTGCCAAACAAACTCACATTTTGACTTAAAAAAATTGTCCAGTTCTCCAGAGAGAGACTTGCCTTTCTATGCTTGAGCTCCTTTGCCAGGCACTAACCGTTGCTACACACCGTACCTTCTCTGCTGTTGTGGGTCCCTGAGTGATTCTTCCACAGTCCCGTCTCAGTACATGGCCTCCGTGTCACGGATATTTCCAAAAGACAAACTAAAAGTGCTTCCTAGTTTCTTGGCGACACCGCTGCCTTCCCTCTTTTTCTTCCTGTTCCAGTTCAACAAAGAGGCGGAGCTCTGCCCCTTTGCCCCGCCCAGCAGCCTTTGGCGACTGTTTTCTTTGTCGCTGCTGTGGGACAACATGGCCGCCTTTCTCTCCACCTGCATGGACAAATACGATTTATTGAATACGATTTATCTCTCAGATCTGCACTTGCTGTCGATCTGAGCACACAAATCGTCACATTTACCTGTGTGTCATGCGAGTGTAACGTCACCACACTGATTTCTACTTCTCTGTCACTGCTGCTCGTCAGCATGAGGACCACCTCCCCGTGTTTGGCCCACTTACAGTCTTGTCCATCCACTGCTACAATGTAGTCTCCCTCTCTTAGTCCTGCCTCCTGAACATCAAACAAAATAGAGAAAAAAAAAACAAATAGAACATTTATTTTTACATTCTCTGTAACAAATATCTAGTTTTTACTAGAAATTGGCTGGTGGTTGAATTTTCAGTTGATCTGCCTTGATCAGTGATCAACAAGTAAGAAAACTTAACAATTTGATCTTTTTCCAATCAAACAGATTCTATCATGTCATGGAAACTAAACTAAACTAACAAATTATTTGCTGAAAAACTACATAGCATGGACAAAATTCTGATTGGTGCATATTTTTTGTACATAATTTTCATCATCCTCATCTTTTACTTTTTGTTCTGAAACTTTATTCTTTATTTAATAAAAGTTGAACGTAGAGTCTGTTTTTTTCCATTTCACTAGGATTTTTCTGTGGTAAGGAAGACACCAGCCAATCAAATACTTGGTTCCTTTTAGCTCCATTACCAATCGTTAATACATTATTTAAGCATCAAGAACGTCTCATCAATACATTTTATGCATACAAATACTTTCCGGAGGATTCATCTTGTTTTTATTTAGTTCTTCTTAAGGCTTGGATCCTTAACACATGCAGTTAGTCTCACCTCTGCACATCCCCCAGGCACGACTCCAGCAACCAAGACAGGGGAGTCCCCTCGGAGTGTGAGACCCATCCCACCTTCTCTTTTCTGTAGGCAGATCACACGTGGGGGGCCCCAGCGGGCCCTTGCACAGAACACTGACAAGGGGCCCTGCAGCACAAGAAACAGTTCTGTCTGAGTGTCATGTTTTTGATTATTTCTAAATAAATATATACAGTGTCTCTCTAAAGTTTTCACACCTTTGTTAAAAGATCCAGTGTTTGTGATGCGTGCCTGTCCCTATCAAATAAACTTAAATGTAATGTCAATCCAAACCGTCTAATGTGACATTTATTATGTCAAGATCAACTGAAAACAAACTAATATGTTAAAAAAGAGGAAGGTGAAGCATCCTTATTATTATAGAGATAAATGTTTGCCCTTATAATAATAGTTTACTGAAGCATGTCATATCTTGACTTAGAAATATTTGCTCACTGCCTCCAAAAACATCCCACTGAGTTTATTTATTATCCACAACATCTCCCTCTTCTGGCAACTTCATCAAATTTTGGTCAAACTTCGTTCTAAAGTTCAACTAAATCATTTCAAAAACCTAAATTTCATCTGGTTAAGCCAACAGCTTAAATCTCTATTTTCTATATTTGGGTCCAAACTGACTGATATTTTGTACTAGTCTTGCAAGTATGAATTATTACAAATTATTTGACACTTTTATTACAACTGTAGCCAAATAACAACTACTTGCTATAAACTATGAGGCTCTCATAATTCCCCTTGATATAAATGAAAGAAATCATAGAGACAAATTATACACCTGATTCAAAAAAGCATAAATTTGATGTCTCCCATATCCAAAAAGAGGTTTTCTCTTCCTCACCAGTTTTTGAAAGATGTCAGAAACCTGGACTGTAGTTAAGCTTGGTGGAGTGATGTCTGGTTTCTGCTGAGTATGAGCTGCAAACATAAGAAGTCACACTTAGTTATTTATGAATTGTTTAACTGCAACACTGCATTTAAGAAGTTCTCACCTTGTGTCTCTGGGGCTTCTGCTATTTCATCAAAGTCATCTTCGCGGTCCAGCTCCAAGTACTTCTCCAAGGAACGTTTGTGTGTTTGACATAGGACGTCCTGCAGGATGTCCATCTTCCTCAGGATCTTACACAGACTGTGGACACGCATGGCCTCCTCGTGCCTCATAACTGCACGCCGAAGATGGGCTTTACCTTCATGTCAGCACAAACGATTTTAAAGAAGTGAGTGATAAGTCTGCACTAAGATGTAATTCCTGCTGAGAGCAGATTTCTGAAACATGTAGCCTCACCGAGCTTTCGCCTTTTTTCAGGATCCTGTAGGATCTGGCTGAGAGTTTGCCCTGAAGCAATGTTGACATAAAACTTGAGGAAGGCCTTGTCTGACTCCTTATCACACTCCTCTCCGTCCGAAGATACTAAAGGAGGAAATAATACACCAAGTTAAGTTCAGATGCGTTGTCGGAAACAGGTGTGGTGGGATTGTGAAGGGATGCGCTTCAGTGACAACGTCAGAGTGGAACAAGAAAAGTTCTCTGTCTTTTTACACGATGTTAATATCACAAAACCCACATTTTAAAAATTTCTAAACGTCAGTAATATCCTATTCTACCTGAACACACTTATGCTGATGAACATTCATTACGTTTTTCAGGTTTATAGATGAAATGAATAAACTCCTCAGTATAAAGTGATTTAAGTCGAGGCCAAGACAACTAAATAACAATCTTGGTATCTCCTTACCTGTGTGGTCGCAGAGCGCAGCAGCAGCGTAATAGTGTGAAAGAGCACAGAAGTGTTCAGATTTGACCTGAACCATGGAGGCCCATGAAAATGGCACATAGTCCTTCATCAGGGGTTGCGTCATTGTCTGGTGCACTAGCGAGTAAACATCCGACACCTGCAGAACACAGTGTAAAGAAAGTGTGTGTTGCAAAGTAAACAAACTGGCAAATTACATTCTTAAGCAAAAGTAGCTAAATAAATCTTGATTGTTTTTTTCAAATTATTGAAGACCCAAAGTCTTTTTATTACATGTAAAGATTATTTCTGTTTCTTCCGGTCTGGAAATGCATCCACCAACAGGATGTTCTCTGAAGCTCTTTTGAGTTCATAAAACAGCAGGTGAAGGTTGTGAACATGTGAACATCATTTTCTACTGCATTCAAAAAACTGATGTTTATTGAATATTACACAAAAAGCAAAGTTAACTCACCTGTGCAGCTTCTTGTGCCAGCTGGATTTGGGAGGTAAACTTAGTGTCCCGCGTGGTGATTGTGATGCGTTCAAACACACACTCCTGCACCTGAGCAACCATTAGGCGAACCAGCATGCTGAGAGACAGAGCGCTCATGTCCAGACTTGGAGCGTTGGAGAAGTTCTCCTTAAGGTAATTAAATGCACCTAATGGACAGCGAAGGCAGTATCTCAAAATGTGATATATCAGATTAAAGATTTTGCACAACAGTGGAAAAACCAGAAAAATAATCCTATTTAAATCTCAGTCATGGTTTGGATCTTCTATTATTAAACAAACACTTGATACTGAAAATATGTGCTGGAGCACAACTCACAGAGAAGGAACATCAAAGTCTCCCTAAAATTACCTTGACTGTGGGATTGTGAACGACGGCACACAATAACACACAATAGTTTTAAATGTCTTCTTTTACAAAGTCATAGTCATGTCTTATTCATGACATATCCATGTTTTTGTAAAAATAAGATAAAACTTGCAGGAGCAAAAATGTTTTATCTCTTTTGTTTAAAAATTTTATTTTAATTTAGTCAAATGTATAATTTATAACAATGGTAACTTTTAAATCAATTTCTCAATTAAAAATTCTAACAATAATTAATTAAAACTATTTATTAAATCTGTAGATTTACCAATCATTAAAATATTGATCATTTTAATGATTGGCTACATGTAATGGAATAGAAAAGAGTTTAGGCATTACATTAAAATTAGATCTAAGATTAAAGGGAAAAATAAAATGCAGTTTCAGTGGAAGATTACTCAGAGCAACTTCAGAGATTCTTCCTTTGCGCCTCTATTGCACAAGTCTCACAAAACAGTTGAACGAAATATCTGAGGTGTTTTTGTAAATGTGAGCTCAGTCAACACCTGCAGCTCGCTGAAAGGCGTCTACGGCCTTGTCGATGCCGGATGTAGCGGAGCGATCCTGCCGCGCGCCGATCTGCGTGTACAGGGCTCCGATGTTGAACAGCACGCTTCCCTTCTCAAAAGCCAGCGCACGCTGGGACGACGGGACCCCCGTCAGAGAGTCGTACCTGAGGGATTATTTAGAGGGAAGACTTGTTACCTTTTTAGGATAATAGGGAGTTTGCATCAATTTAAATAAATACCTAAAGAGTCCAAAATTAAAGATATTACGTCCACTTCTGGCTGGTGCTATATGGTCATATTAATGGTAATCGCCTTAAAGGTGATGTATAAATGAGGATAATTTCCCAGATTTTTAATGAAAGTGAACATGTTGTACCAGTGAAAGTGAACACCCAGGTTCCTGTGTGAGGAAAAGAAGCGCTGGTCCAGATAGTACAGCTGATTGTAGTACTCCATCAGCAGTTCTAGACCAGCCTGGTTCCGACTGGGTGTGCGCATCGCCTGACAAACAAACAAAAAAACAGAATTGTAACAGATATACAAAATATCTGCTAATGTCCATCACTGTTGATCATTGGGTTTTTTTCAATTTCATGGAAGCAAATCCAATATTGAACCTCTGGGAGGTGTGCTGTGTATATGTGATGGTGCTTTTATGAACCTGTCTGAGTTCAATCAGCTCTTTGATCTCCTTGTCATACAGACTGCTGTCCTCTCCATAGTGCTCACAGATGAAATCCTACAACAGAGGAGAGGTAAAAGAAACTCATTGTTTTTATGTGTGGACAAGCAGTTTTATATGCCTTCAACAAGCAAAAGAGGATTCTGTGCCACGCAAATTTCAGCTATCCTTAGGTAAAAGACAAAAAAAAAAAAAGATACTCTTGTTGCTGCACAATCTTGACTTAATATATCAAAGCTGAAACAGATCTTGTTGCATTAATCACAATAAGAAGAACCTTTCATGAAGAGGGAAAATGACACACTTTTGCAGTTTTATGTAGAGATAAAAAAACAGCTTTCTTAAGTTTAGGCTTCTTTCTTTGTTTCAGGTAAAATATTAATTTCTCAAATTAAGTTGAAAACTTATCAATCACGTTAGCCTGGCCATGATGTGCTTTGAGTGTGTTAAAACAAGTATAACGTAGCTTTTAATAGCACAAATATTAAAAGGTATTTGGTATGAAGGTATGTTTATTCTTAGACTGACTGACTGAACACTAAACTTCTGTATTTTTCAAAGTGAATGTTGACAAAATGATCAATGTTCCTCCTAATCTTTATGTTAACAAGCAGGTTATGGATCTATGTATGTAGAGACTTTTCACTGTTCTGGAACCAGTTTAACTGTCCATTAACTTGTAATGAACATTTATTTCTTTAGGATATGTTAGATCTAAAGAGGATCTGATCGAGGGTTCATCTCACCACGCTTTATGATTTTCCTTTGAGGTCTGCTGATTGGCTCAAAGAATGGACACCTAAATTAACAGAGTGTTTTCCTGCGGTTCCACTTGGATAATCCAATTGTGTGACTTTCGCTCAAATGCTTCATCCAATCAGCTGTTTGGGACATCAGGTCCATAATTAGTCAAATCGAGCTCTTCTTACAATATAAAGTTTATCAGGCAAGATGTTTTTTCCTGAGCAAAAAGATGAATAATGATCACAATAATACTCTCACCTGGATGGGAACAGTAAAGTCCACTTCTTTGGTTTCTTTAAGGCCGAGGGGGATCATGGGAACACTGATGGCATCACTGTACACAGACATAAATAAACGTTGCCATACGTAAGCACTAAGCAGGTTTCAAACAAAAGAAACCTGCACCGCCATCTGCTCATCTTAAAACCCAGCAGGGGGGCTCCACTCTCTGACTGATCCTGCTAACAAGCAAAGTTAAAGCCAATTATTAAGCCTCACAGGCCGCTCAACCCCCAGATAAGCCCCCACCATTAACTAGCACTGCAAACAAAGCATGCATGCATGTGATGGGGTCATTAATGACACAAATGAGGGGGTTTATTCTGGCTCTGACCTTGGACTTTGGAGGGAAAAATTTGCATCTCTATAGCTGCAAATTACTGGCATAATTACTGAACACCCAACTGTAAAAGCAACCTAAATTAGACCTAAATTGATCCTTTTTAAGGAAGAAATATATTACTTTGAAAGTTTAAAGCACAAACCATCACAAATATAACTTTACACAGATATACAATCAAACAGAGCGTGACCATAGAACAATGACAATCCACTTGTTCTTGCCAATTATAATTAGTTTAATGAGTGTGGCCCAGAATGCATGCAACAAACAGACCATGAACTGTGTCTGTGTGACTACCTGTCTGTCTGGTAGACCTCCATGTTGCTGTTCAGCTCTTCCAGCTCTTCTTTGAGCAGCTGCAGGTTGGAGTTGACAAAACTGAGCTCCAGAGCCACAGTCTCCTTCACCTTGTTGTTGGTTGTTGCCCTGCAAAATAAAATAAAAAAAAATTAAAACAGCAACAATTATCAACAGAAACCATTTTCCTGTTCCCCTACAAACATACTTGTGATATAATAGAAGCTACCCAATAAATATGCATGTCTTGATATAGAGTGTTGAAAACACACCGCCTGCTTAAATCTAATAGGCATGTGCATGTTTTTACAGTCTGGGGTTTAGAAATATATATGGTCAAATTGCTCACTTACCTAATAGCGCACACAGTATAATTCAAATTATTTTTATTTTATGGTCCACTTTTTTTTTTTTTTTTTACACAGTTAAAAAACAACATATGGCTTTGCTATTATTGGGTAACTCCACTGTCCTGTTAGTCGATCAGAGCCTCTACTGTTCTCTAAACACAGACTTGGCACAGAACAAAGCCAGCTCACACTGTTGTTCCAGGAAGTCTGAGGAATCACTGGGTTTGGCAAAGAAATTATTCCACCTCCAAAACTCAATGACTGAATAAGCACATAAGAACAGGCTGAAATGAAGTTAACTCCAATGCTAACACAGAATAGCAAACATCTCCACTATATTTGGAGGACATTTCTTAAAAACATGCAGTTTGTAAATGAATTAATAAGTGTGTAAGGAGCTGAAGCTGTACAATTTCACAACACTTTGATCACAGGGTCTTTCCTTGTCAGAACTGTCTGACTTCATTCGTAATCCGTCAGTGAAAAAACATTTTGCAATTTTCTTTTTTTTCCCCCAATTTCCTTTCCTGGATGTTATTATTAACTTCAGTCCTCATATATATTAATTTCTAACTGTCCAACTGTTTTTTATATTTACAAAACAAAAAGAAAATGTGGGATTGCACAATATTGGGGAATCATGTGATTTGCAATAATATTGGTGAGTCTTGCAATAACTGTACAACTTGGAATAAACAAATAACTAAAGAGTCTTATTTTCTTTCTTTGGGTATAAAATAAGTAAAAAAAAAAAAAAAAGGGACTATCAGGGTTATTTCAACCAGTCAGAGCTCCTAACCTTTGCCAGTCTCTTTACTGGTCACTCCCATCTCAAGTCTCAACATGCACACATATCTAGTCTCACGCCAAAGGCAATCTGATTAGTCAGCTTTACATGGGCTGCCAAATGTCCCCTTCATTTACACACAACTGCACGCACATCAGGTAAAAAAAAAAAAAACCCTGACTAACTCGCCTAAGAAACATCAGAGATCCTGAAGTTTTAAGAGGAAACCTGAAAGTGTGGCATATTACTAACACCCTTCATCAAGAATCACTGAACACCTCCCACAGGACAGCACTCCTAAAAACAAGCCAGTTTCCCAACAGTTTCAGTGAGTAAAACTGCATGGTGAATAACCAAACACACACTAACAAACTATGAAGGGGGAGGTTGTCAGCCAGATGAGTGGGGGGATGAGCTCAGTGAAACTCACTGGGAATCTCTGCATGGGAACAGGACGGGAGGTGGACACAAAGCTGGCTGATTACAGGCTGCCGGGCTGTGTGGGGGTCCTCTTTGTCTCTGTGACCAAGCGTCCAAAAAGAAGGGGCAGGAGTTCTTTTTTTTCTTTTTTTCATTATCTGCACAGAACTGAGTCATCACGTTTTAACACAAGAGCTTAAAAAACTGCCAGCTCTAATGTGTGATTAATCATTTCAATGAAAAAAAAAAAAGAAGCAGGAAATGAGAAAACAAAGAATCAAATCCAAAAGATTTCACAAATCACAAACAACACAGAAACCAGTGTACAATATTATTTGTAGGCTTAGTTGGACCACAATTGCTATATTTGTTACATTTTCAGCTGGTCCAGATCACTTTTATTACTATACCCTTTGAAAAAACCTGTTCACCCCTCAGCTGTGGAGACGCTGCACCAAAAACCACAGAAAGAAGCAACACAAAAACTCTGAAACTCTGAAGAGCAAGACATGAGCGCAACTTTCTTCTTTGTAAAATCTAAACAAAAATGGATACTTTAGAGTTTCTAGGATTTCTCTTTTGTCTTTGGCAAAAGACCATAAGTAATTTCTCCCACTAGCACTAGACATGTGCGTTTGTTTTGGTTTTATTTACCCAGAATTCCCTCCGCCATAGTCCGCTTCCTGCTTGTGAAGCGGTCTCTGATCCTCTTGGCATTCAAATATGCATCCAAACTGCTTTAGAGTTCACTTCAACCAAACTGAGACTTAGGTTGTTGGCAAAGTTTGGTATTTTTAGTCAACAATAGCATCTGATTGCACATTCACGCCTCTGGAAACATTTACATTAAAAACCCGTCTGATAAAGGAGATCATTTCTAATTCTACTAGTTGACTTTTATTTGTACAGAAGCACAGGTAAAAATAACCTGGGAGATTTTACTGTACTAGTAGATTTACAGTAACACACAAAGAAACTGCTTTGTAACTTTTGGATGTTTCAGCTAAAATGCAATGTTTAATTTTATTATGCATGTTACTGTAAAGAGAGGCATATTTTGAATTTAATCACAACCAAAAAATAAACGTTCTCCTTTTCTGTGTTATTGTGATTTACAAACCACAATAACATAGTTTTACCATCTGAGAATCAGCCATTTATTTGAAAGTAACCTGACAGGAACAGGTAGAGAGAAGGTGGAAAGACATGCGGCAAAAGTAACTGAGGACGGGAATCGAACAGCTTAGTTAATGTCCATAGCCTCTATAAACAGGGCACCCGCTCTAACCACTGAGCCACATAATGTCCCAACACTCACACAATTTTAGTGGAAATGTGACTTTACTTCCTCTATGTGAATTGTATTTTTTGATACATGACTTGCTCCCACTCTGAGTGCTGCACAACTTGTAACTAATGAGACAGATATGAAATTTCACAGCAGGAAAACTTTCTGGCCAAAAATGTTTTCTCATATCTCAAAAACATTTTTTAGTTTTATGTATTAAATGCTGGAGTTCTACAGTGATGGTAATTGACAAATTTATCAAACTGGACTGCCGTAAATCTTGCCGCCACTAATCAAACACACGAGGTAGGAGATCTGCTATGTAGCTCTGGCACTATTCTGCACTAAATTTACTTGTACTCGGATATCTTTTACTAACTAAGCACCAGCTGAGAGAGTAAATGCGTTTTATGCACATGTCCCCCCAGACCCCTAAGCTGCTCTTGTCCTTGGTGTGAATAAATTAGTTTTATTTTTCTTAAATTAATAAATCAAAATTATTAATGTTTATTAAAAATTTTAAAATTGGACTTTTGTTAGTAAGCAAAAGACATTACAGTGATTTCAAAAACACAGTTTCTACGTCTCATATAGGTTTGAGAGCGCTTTAGACGCACAAACGTTTTTGTTGTGATGTGCAAAGCAGAACATGGTGAAAAGAAGGTGGTTTAAATACAAATGAAAAAGAGCGCTACAAGAATCCACAAGTGATCAGCAATTCAAACAAAAATTTTCTAAACGTCCATAATCCTGTCAGTTTTGTCTAATTTCTGCCTTGCCAGAGGATCAATGTAGTACATTAACAGTGCGGTTCATAGAAAGGCATCGTAGTAAGTGTAGTAAGTTCATGTTGCTTACCTAAAAAGATTCTCCGCTCCTGCTCTCATGCGCATCTCCTTGTTGATCTGCTGGTTGATGCGAGCTCGTCGATGCTGCAGTTTACTGCGCTGAGTCTGAGCGAAGGGATCACAGCCCTACAGGGGAAACATTAAACCACAGGAGGAGAAAACTTTTTTATGATTCTTACATCCAGCAGCGAATATGAGAATTTAGTTTAACTACTTTGATAGACTTAGGATTATTCCAGAATCTGCAAGTTTTTTTTTTTTTTTTTTTCCTTCAGTAGACCGCAGATGGTTTTAGAAGCAAGTTTAAGATTAGTAATAAAAAGAGAAGAAAATGAGTTCATATCAAGCAGGGGCTGGAGTTTAAACATCCTGAATACTCCCTCTGCTTCTTCACATAACTTTTTCTAATCACCTTTTCCCTGCTGCAAGCAGGAAACTTGTAACCTTCTTTCATTTTAATGCACTCACTTCCCTGTTTCATTCCTGCTCACCCAATGAAAGTGTTTATTTAACATGCAAACGTCAAGTAATCCTCAAAGTGCCTGTGTGGATTAGGATTCTGGCTGAGCTCCCACCTCTGCTCAACCATCAGGGAGCCAGCAGGACAGAGGCTGCTCGACAACAGAGCACAAAACATCTAAAGGGGGAGACACTGGCGAATCATCACTGCACGCATCACAAAATGCTCGGTTTCATTTAACAGTGAAGGAAAATGACAAGGTATGCACAAATATGAGCTGTCAAGTAATGCAACAGGTGAATGGTTTCAAACATGTCCACACATGATTTAGAAAATTAGAGGATTAACTGATCAAAACAAAAAACATGTTTTGCTCAGATCTGGGTTTAATTCTGCAATATTATGATCTAACTTTAAAGCAAGATATATTTTATACAACAAAAAAATCCCACCGTTTAAAAGCTACTGGGAGGATTATATATTAAAGTCAGATATTTTGCCCAAGCTACTGATTTTCCCTCATTTTCTAATGAATACTTATGTGTTTTTTGTGTAGTATGCAGAACAAGAGCTGGACAGCAGAACGGGTTGGAGCACTAGCCAGGGTCTTTACCTTTCACCTGAAGTTCCCATGGGATAGTACGGCTACCAATCATCTAAAAATAGGTGATTTGAGTTTAAGCAAGAATCTGCAAAAAATAATTTGAAAGAGGACCTTGGCTCATTGAACAGCAGTCCAGTTCGTTTTTTCCTTACCTCTTATTCATTAGTAATTAACACACTGAATATGGCAACTTGTGGGCCTTTTTCCTACCACTCAATTTTCCCTTAATAAGCTGAAGCACTGAGTTCAACAACCAGTGTCCCTTGTGCCTTATCCTCTACGTGGAGGAATTAGTGACTGTATGCTGAACAAGCAAGTCCGCAATCTTCCATGACTGTATAGGCCATAACATGACATTTCTGCTAAAACAAAGAAACCTTTTTATCATTATTGGTTGTAACAGTGTAATAATCTGAGATGGAAAATTGTGCGTTTTTATTAGTAGCAAGCCATAATCATCGAACAGGCAGATGAAACATATGAGGGTGAGTTTCTGGTGTCTCACCTTGCGGATGCTCCCGCTGTGGCTGCTGTCTGTTGGCAGCGCCACGGGCATGTCGTCGTCGTCGTCGTCCGAGGCGCCGTCTGACAGCGATAACTCAAAGTCTCTGTGAAGAGTAACGACATTGGATTTATTAAACTCATTATTCACATTCACACATTGTACAGTAGTGTGCACTTTACACTTAATTTGAACTAAAAAAAAAAAAACAAAAAAAAAAAAACAAGTTTTATTCACTTGAGCCACAACTTTTAACAGCTAACGGTAAACCACTTGCCTTGTGGCAGGTCCCTCCATCGTAACCCAACAACACCCGGCGGCTTAAACGGCCCCTACATCCCTTACAGCCTCATTGCCAGCTTCGTACAAACAGCAACGCACCAAAAGTAACAAAGAATAGACAAAAGGCAGGTGAACCTTTATCTCCTAAAAACAGGCCAAGCTGAGCACTTTTTTCCTCAACGATAAAACCTTGTCGTTGTTTTCAGACGGAGTTCTGAAAGAGATTACTCACCGAGGGCGGGTAAAGGAGAAGAAACGTAGCCAATCAGGAAGCGGCTTTTTAATGTGACAAAAGACGGAGCAAATTAAGGAGAGGAAAGAGGCAGCTCGGCTACCTCAACTGACCAATCACAAGTTTCTTAGGGCGTACCCTTTCTACTCCTCCCACCTCCTACTGCTCAGATCGTTGTTATGGTTACGACAGGGGCAGTGGCTTGTGTACCGACTCCAAAACGGTGGCAGCAGCAACCTCCCCTCGCACATAGAAACAGCTAAAATAAGAGTAGTAACGCTTTGCTCCCGCTAAAAAGGTTCTCTTCAAAATTGAATTATAATCTTTTATTTTCTTAATTAATCATAAATATATTTGAAGATTGACCGGTCCGTCTCTGTACAATTTTTTATCCAGTTGCAGTCATATGGAGCAAAAATCACATTCGCCTGTTGTGACGAATATTAAATACGTTAAAACTAGAATTAAACCTTATAATAAAAAACTACAATGCATAAGATAATTCATTAATTATTTTCTGAAAAACATGATGCCTGTTTTTCGCAAGATCAGCGCATGTTTTTATTTGGCCACCAGGTCGCAGCCTTGTCCTCCTAAAAATCCTAAATCTTTGAGTCGCCACTCTTAATGTATGAAAGATATATTCAAATTAATGTAGTATGAAAGTTAAAGTATGAACTGAATTCAATTGAGCAAACTAGACAGTTTCACAGGATTTTCTAAAAAGTAACCAAATTCATCCTGCTGCAATTTTTTTAACATTTAAAAAATAGACCATGATAAAAAAAAAAAAAAGTCATTTTTAAACGTGCTCTTTGGGTCAGAGATGAAAAACTGATTAAATCTAAGAAAGTTTCCAGTGATTTGATTCCAAAATTATTTCTATCTCCTATCTGCCAGAATAATAAGAGAGATAATGTTTGAAGAGATTTTTCTTGCTTTCTTCATAGTCAAATGTTTCATACATTAAGGTTACTATGCTTCTAAGTCATTTGGTGAAATTGTCATATTATGGCTTTTTAAATTTTTGATGGAATAATTTGTGATATTTTAGTAAACTGGGGGCACATTTGTAGATGCATTTTAAGGAAACTGGTAAAACACCCCAATTTGTCGTGTGAAATCAGAAGAACTCATTGTGTAAAATACTTTTGAAACCAAATATTCTGGCTTGTATGACATGGCTCACACCTTTTGGGTTTGTTTCAAGTCATATAGTTCAAAAGACAGTTATCTCCGAAACTGACCAAATGCATGTAAAATTCAGAATTCGAAGAAAGTTACAAAATAATCTCTAAAAATGTTCTAGTTGTATCTATGTGTTCTGGCATTTAGAACATATAGATAGTTTTGATAATTCTAACTAATGTGAAACAAGATCAATTTCATCTGATTTAACTTCAGACTGAGAAAGAATGTGTCTTTTTATTCAGTTCATGCAATTCTGGTTTCAATTGCCTATGTATCAATGCTTGAACAAAACAAAAACACTATTGTAGCATGCTGGCTGAAGCTGGTAAGACAGTATCATTATGAAATGAGTCATACACTAACATGGGCTGAATAGCCACTCATTGAAGAAGGAGCCAAAAGTAATATAAAAAGCAGATTACTCTTTGCAAATGCATTAAGGGACAAACATCTTAATTTTTGGAGACAAGTCTGGTGATCTTATGAAATTGAAACAGAAGCATTTTGCCATTAAACATTTGAAGCTTGTGATAATGATTTAGGTTTGGCTTCTCTCTACATAGGTCCAGTTCTATTTAGAACCAACACTAACACGTGTTTATGCTCATTATTCTTTTGTTTCTTATGCTGTGCATCTTTCTCCGCCATATTGAGTTTTTTGTGTTCTGACTATTTGGTGTCTTCTGTGGTCTACATGTTTGTTTACTATATAAACATTTCTGCTTGGGCTTGTTAGAAAAATTAGACACAGTTGACAAAGAAAAAAACAATCACGTAGTTGCAACAGCTCAATTAAACTTGCAAGAATTGATTTTTACCTTTAGACTATTAGCACTGTGTGATTAAAATGCAGATTGCAGGATGGCTACATTTTTGTTTTCCTAAGTGATTAAAAAAAATGTGGCAACAGTGGCAATTTTGTAAAGTTTCCTTGGGTATTTTAGAAATCCAGAATGTTTAGCTCTTAAATTGGGATTTTTGTGCTTTAAAAAAAAAAAAAAAAAAACTGTTTGCAGATCCTCTGAAAGTTGTCAGGTAAAAGTAGTTGATGCACTGCTAGTGCACAGTGCAGGGGCGCCATATGGGGGGAAAAGTAATGACAATGCCGAGGGCCCCTGACCGACAGGGGGCCCTCCGCAATTTAGTTTTGTTTTTATTTAATAGAAATTAAAAAAAAAAATGGGGCCCTGTCAATTACAAAATTATTCATATTGTGTTTTCTAAAATTGTTTTTAGCAGTAAAAATGAAATGTTGTCACTCCCAGACCAAAAAGCACACATCCATATTTGCACTGAACCCCCCTGGACCTGCATGAAATGGTTCGTTCCTGCGGTGAAGGTGTTCAGTAGCAGACAGTAGAAGACAACGACTGTGGCAGTTACTATGCTGCTAAGAAAAATAATAGTCAGGTTTAAAAAAAAAAATAGAGAAATAGAGAGAGAAAAAGACAAGAGTGTCAATTTATAACCCAGTTTTTCTCCAAGAGATGCGAGTAGACTGTGTGAGATTATCAACCATTTAGCATAATTAGCTCAGCTACAGGCTACTGTTTTTGTCCATTTCATTAGCTGTCAATGAACGAAGGAAAAAAATTACCAACATATTCATATATTTAACTGGTACCTGTAGTACAAAAATATATATATATTTTTTTACATATTTGTTAAAACTCATTATGTTGTGACAGTATGGTATGAGAGATAAACTGGGAAAAATTATTTTCATCTGCTTTCTCCCAGTGCTATCTAGAAACAACCAATCAGTGGCAGGAGAGTTTTAGTGCTGTCGATCACAACCTCATGTGGCTGCTCATCCTCCCTCCCCTTGCTCTGTGCTATGCTGTAGCCAGCTATAACGATAAGTTGTTTCTCCACCATTAGCACATTTAGCAGTGAGTGAATGAGTTGATTCGCAGTACTAAGACCCTCCTCCCGGTTCTGATTGGTTGTTTTTGGCTAGAAGGTTGCTTTACTTTATCCAGTAATAGTAGTTCAGGGAGGAGGTGGAGGAGATTGATCTTTTCACAGATTATCTGTCTCATAACAAACTGTCACACATGGTGACAGCTTTAACAAATATGGAGAAAACATATTTTTTATTAAAGTTCTGTACTGCAGCTTGAATAAAATGCAACTACATAGCATTTTTTGAAAAGTCTGGATTGCTTCATGTGTATTTTGCATGTTGCTTATGACTGTTGCTCGTGGGGGGAGACCTTTCAGTAATCTAAAACTGATAGAAAAAATTTAAGCAACCTACTTGCAGACTGTTGCATGTGAAATTCACAAGCAGTAAATATTGTGCTAGTATTAGTATTGAACCAATGAAAACAAGGCAGTTGCAAGCCTTTAGAATTGTGACACTTTTGATGGGTCAGATAGACTCAAGAAATTGTAACAGCAGCTGCATGGGGAGGTCCAATATCAGTTTTTGTCATGGGGCCCAAGATTTCTGGCGGCGCCCCTGGCACAGTGTAATACAAGAGGTGCATTGCTTTATATCAAATAGCAGTTCAGAAAGTTATTCCAGCCTCCTGCAGCTGTTATATGAATGCTTTCATTTCTTGTAAATGTCTGTTCTTTTCCTGTTTAGTACAAAATTACACAACAATTCACTTTCCAATAACCATTTGCTTTTCCCCAAAATACTTTCAGTATTTGTCTGCTGACCCTCAGAGGCATTCACAAACTTCAGTGCCAATTGGAAGCATAACATATAGTTATATAAGTAATGTTTAAAATTTTAAATACAACTTCACCTTTAGCCTTTTTTTATTATAAACAAGCTAAACTTTAACTAAAATTAGATATGTCTAAATGTTTTTAAAATACCTACTCCTCAAAAGGCCAGTATAGTTAGTTTTAAGTAACAGACATGACCTTTTTTTGTTCCAAACTCAACAGTTTTTAGTGGAAATCAACATTCTGAACATTTCACAAGCATGCACATATCCAAAATAATCTTTTAAATTTGCATTTACAGGTTACAAAATAGAAACAATAGCCAAAACACTTTTACAAGAGGACTGGAACATCATGCATGTCTACAGCATCACGCTGTGATGTTAAGAAAAACTTTTCTTTATGTCGCGAATCAGTATTTTTTGAAAATCAAGACTATATGCAGAGAAAAATTCTGTCCTTCACATTCAATTTAATCAAGGGTTTTCTTTCAGCTTTATAAAAACAAATGGTCACATAAAAGAGAATCACATGGCAACAAATAAATACCTACAGGTCTCACTACAACTTACAGGACAACAGTGATATAATGCTATTCTCACAATAAGCTTAAAGTGGAACATAAAGCTGTATTTCTAGAGCCTGTCATATAGATTTCAATGAAAAGTAACCCCTGGTTATTAAAGGGACATCATTTTCTGACCGAGCAGCAAATCTTGGACACATTTTCTCTTTTACAGACAAAAAACATAATCCAGCTCCAATGCTCTTTAAACACAACCTGATTGTTGTGCTGCAGCGTAATTCGAGTTTGTCTCAGACTAAAACAACGAGTCTAAAGTAAAATTTAAGATGTGTAGATGTAAAAAAAAAAAACACATCAACAAAAAAAACACAAGTCAGGTAAAATCTTTCATCTTCAACTCTGATCTTGCTTTTACTCTAAGAGACTTTTTGTACCTCTTAAATATAAAGTTAACAAGCTGCCAAATCTGACATCAAGTCCTAGTGCTGCATTTGCTGATAACTAATGCCGCACTAGTGTCTCCTGTATGAACCCACCAGCCCTGTAATGTTTCATATGTCCAGATGTGAGACAAACTGAACAACCATTGCTTTACAGTCCAAGCTACTTCTGTGAGGCATTGCAATAGCATATAGTACACTTAGTAAGTTTGCGTAGATGCAAATACAAGCTGTTTGAGTGTAATGATTTTGAGATTACAAGTAAATAAGGAAGCAAGGGAAAGTCCCAGTAAGAACTGGAACTCTCAAATTTACTCCAAGGTTTTTTTTTTTCCTTTTTTGAAGTATTGACACATAAAAACCGAGGTACAATAGATCACATTTATGTTTCCATTGTTCCATGTTCCCCAGATCAATATTCTGGTCAACCAGACCTCAGGCAGATGCAATCAGAGAATTAAATGCACAGAGTTTTATCTAAAAAGTGTACAAATATTCAAAATCCAAACATGCCTGGTGAAAAAAGTCAAACTTTTAACACACCTCATCATTTCGCAGCTTTAGGTTTGGTTGGCTTTTGCATCATCATATGTTTGAAGGGAAGACACAATCCCTGGAAGTTTAATCCTAATTATTTATACATAGTAAAAATCAGGTTTCCTGCATGTTTTTCAGATCAAAATGTTTAATATCAATTAATCTTTTCAGGATAATATTAAAACAGAGAACATTGAGATATAGTGTATACTTATACAATATATTTCTACAGAGGTCAAGTTACAGATCCAATATATAATCTGCAAAAAGACTAATCTATGTGTGTGATGTGTAAGAAATATAGTCTCATTAGAATCAGACTTATTTTAGACACTGACAATCTAATCAATCAAATTTGTGAATCACAAAATTTGTATTCTGTGCAATTTGCAAAATGCAAATTTTTCTTTTACTTTAAATTTGCCTGTAAATGTAGTGACCTTCTGGTGACCCAAGCCAAAGCAAACGGCACCATATGGTGTTGAGCAGCTTATAGCCAATCAACATACTGGTATCATGTGTTCAAAGGAGCCTAACAAGCAAATTTCTTAAGGTTGTTACTGGTGAATTTAAAGTAAAATATAAAAATAATAATCATATTCATAACTGAACAGAATAAAAATTCTATTAAATTCAACGTCTAAAAACAGTCTGTTGATGACAACATTTCTTTCATAAAGAAGGAAAGACAGATAGACACACAGGAATGACGGGACAGATAAAGGTATGGTCATATTTTGAAAGTTTTAAGAGATAGTTTGTAAATGCAGAAATATTTTCCCTCCAATTTGTTATTTGATACTTTTCCAGACTGTAGGAACCCTGAAAATGCAAGAGAAGATGCTCAATCCAAAATCTCCCAAAAACTAAATCTGAGGAGAATGAAAATATAGTGATCAATTTCAGGTCTCCTTCCAGTTCTGTACAATTTTGAATTTAAAGTATATTCCTCAACACGTATTTTTACACATATCAGATTTAACTTATAAAACTGGGGAACATAGAAGCACGGGAACATAAAAGCAATATCCTTCGTTCAGTTCCAACATTAGAGTGTAAGCTGCACCGGAATAAGCCCTTTCTGATTTTGCATCTTCTGAAAGTTTTAACAACTTCAAATAAAAACAGAAAGAAAGAAAACAAACAGGACAAGCCAAAGTGTAGTTCCCAAAAGAAAATAGAGAATCCATCTTTTTCTTTTACATTAAAATATCTCTGCTATGAAACAGTCAGCATTCACATCGGGCTGAACAGTCCCAGCTCAAACGTCAGGGAGTCACAGTTAAAGTGCGAAGCAACTAGTGGACTAAAACATTGCACAGTAACAGAAACAGTTCACTTTATCCAGCCCAGAACCAAACATGGTAGGCAACATCAGAAAACAAATAAACATGTCTTAAAACACGCTCCACTTTAGCATAGCAAGATTAAGATCCAGTACATAGCATGGGATAAGAACCTGCTAAATGTGTCAATCATGTCATGCAGCTGACTGCATAATGTCCACAAATGCAAACAATCAGAGCGCGTGCCAATCTGGAACATTTACAGGGCAGCATCTCCTATTTGTTTGAAAAAGGGTCTTTCACAATCGACTGTAGAGAGATGCTACAGTGTGAAGAGAGAGCGGTACAAGCAACAGTCAGTTTCTTCAAGGGGGGAGGGGAGTCTTGACCTGATGGGACAGAACCAAACACTCCAAACATCAGCTCATTGGGCTAAAACCACAACACTGCCACAGAAGTTACATTCTTGTATCACTCGTGAAGTAGCATCGTACAGAAATGGAGGTAACAGAGTCACTTAACAGGAGTTTACTGTTGCACAGGAAGAAACTCATAACATGCATCCCTTTAGACGGTTTCTGTTAGCATAATCTTACACAAATCAAACCTGCAGAGCTATAAAAGGCCTTCATTTAGAGGTCTGGACTGTCCTTTTAGTCATGCATTTTGTTGCAACTTTATGTACAAAGTCCATTTGAATGACTGCGGCAGGATGAGGGACTGGGATGAAGCTCCAATCACTGGCATCACAACAGCAAAGTCTTATGTACGCAAACCTTTGGAAACAGAACATCTGCACAAAATGTCTAGGCTTAAAGAAAAAATCCAACATTGGTTATGGAGTCGTTTTCAGGTAACTAAGTCTTTTTGTAGGTTATGTTTAATCTTGGACACCCGCTTACTGAGCAGAGAAGTGCTCTGTCCAGTGAGGATGTACAATTAACCAAATTAATAATTCAATCTTGGCTCCAAACTATCACACAAAAGATTATTTATTTTACTTTCATATATTCTAGTGTTCCTGATTTCCGAAAAAACCTATTGTAAAACTGGAACACCATGGAAGTACAAGGTTTTTAAACCTCTGCAACAATGTTAGCAATCGAAAAACATGATATTAAAAATCACCAATATTGGTCGCTCCAGCCACCTGTCCGTTAGTGAATAGTCAGGTTTAGCTGCTGTTCACTAAAATTTAAAGACATTTCTGATATATATATATATATATCCCAATCATATGATTAGACATGTCTTAGGTGAAAAAAAGATTGGCTACTATGCAATATACAAAATTCAGAAAAATATATAAAACTTTTGAGCTAAAGCTTGTGCAAAAGAATGTGGTCAAACTCAAATAATAGTTATAATCATGATTTTTTTCATAACTGAGCAACCCTACTGTCCACAAAATATAAGCATTTCGAAAAAAGGAGAAGACAACATCAAGCATTAATTTAAAGCTGGATTTATGCTTCAGCGTAGAGACTTTTTTTCTTATGTCAACATTTCAAAACACAATTTTGGTCTTTGATTGTCATACCGCCACCAAAACATTCCCGTTCTGCACTCAAACATCAAAACTAGCCTTTTTTGCCACATTTTACAAAGTAAAACCAATAGATTTTTGGCTGAAATTGGGTCAAATAAAGTTTTCAGTGAAAGCTGCTACAATTTTTTTTTCTTTTTTTTTTTTTTTTACAAAAAGCAGCTCATAATGACCATGTCTGTCAAAGCTTCCAGAGGAGTTTCATGCATGTTTAAGTAAAAACACCTCCAATATTCTGCTTCAGAAGAATAAATCCAGCCGAGCATATGGAAAAAGTTGGATTTTTCCTTTAAGTTCCATAGATTTTTTGTCATCTCATTTGCATAGGAGTCAGGATGTGTTGAAGGCAAACAAAACTGCTGATGGAGCTGTCTACTGGACACAATGAACGCTTTAAACCACACAACCCGCCCAGGTGTAATACCCATCGTGGATGTGTTTAGACAGTCCGTAAAAATTTCAATACATTTACACCTGAACATTAAAGTTAGCCAAAAATGATCCCAAAAATCTACAGAAGCCTTTCAGGGAAACTCTGACAAAAAGGCTGAGGCGGGCCAGTTGGCACTGAATGCGAAGATAGTGTTGTCAACATCAGCCGTGCAACTGGAAACATTTTGGCAACAAAGATCAGAACAGTTTGGCTTGAAAGATTTGTGAAGTGTTTGTTTTTGAAGCCATTTCTGCTGCTTCCAAGACTGAACGAACAAGGCAGATTTGAGTTTTTGAAACATTGCACATTTTACATAATTACACTTAAGAGTTCCTCTTAAAGAGATCTTTAGCTAGCTTTTATGCACCTCATCTAAACAGAGGATATAAACATTTTTCAAGAGAAGTCTCTTAAAAATCTTAGAATGCTTCTTAAAACACTTCACTTGACTTCAGACTCCTCTCTCTGTATCTAACTTCAGTTGCGTTTTTGTTAGAGACCCCCTGTAAAAGAGCATAAAGCCTCCCCATAATTGCACTCTTTACATCATTTCTTGGATATTTGTTTTTCCCCTGTTTTTTTTTTGTCCCACGTAAAAAACAAAAAGACAATTTGGCTATCAAATGTACAGCTACAAAATACAGTACATCGATTTGTTTACACTTTACATAACCACAAAGATTACTGACTGACCAAAGTTTGTCTCAAATACAAGAAAAGGTCAAATATTCAGTTAGGAAAATACGTTGTCACATAAAACACTGAAGTAGAACAGCAGAATATTACTGTAAGGCAAAATCAGGTGATTTCACAGTGACTGAAAAATATTCAGATTTGAATGTTCTCTGGTTTAAAAACAAATGTGTTACTTTTCAAGTGAACTTCTCAGCTTAAATATAAACTACATTGCCATCAGTATGTCCTTGTTGGGGTCTTAATTCATATATGACCTTGAGTGACATCTCATAGTTAATTCACAGGGTTTATTTTGTCAGCCTGCCTTTTGCAGCTCTACCGGCTGGGATTCTTAGGGGAAGGATTTCCATAAGGTTTAGGAGTGTGTTCGTGTTCATGTGAATCTTTCAAAAGTCTATTTGTGAGACCAGATACTGTTGCTGGACGATAATGGTGTGTTCCATTTGTAATCAGAACTTGGATATTCTGACTACAAATGGAAACTTAACGTCAATGATTTTCTGAAAAATCATTGACATCAATGCCCCCTGAAGACGCACTTCCCACTCAATGCGATTTGTAAAGTTGACTTCCAGTTAAATATGGCTGCTATCAACAGTAGTAAGCTGTGGTGGAAACATTTTTATTTTACAAGACAAACTTGAAAGAGTGTGTCTAAAATCAATGTTACATGTAGTGCCTGCGACTATAAACTAAAATTAAGAGTGGTGTTTGCTTATGGAAAGTAAATCTTAAAATAAAGATCGCAAGAAGTACTGCAAGCAAGGTCTACTTGGGCATCACCATGTCACAAACATGACTTCTCACATTATGTTAACTGGAACACTACTACCTTGGGTGTGAGGTAAAACACAGCTTCAAGTTCAGACTTTCAAGGTAAAAGGAACATGACATAAGGCTCAGCACATGATCACCACTCTATTTCATCCTAAAGGGAGGTCAGGAGCCTGTGCAGGCCAGTCATGATCCTCCACACCAAACTTTCTAATCCACATTTTTACGGTCTTAAATGACTTGGTATCCTGAGGCGTTTCAAGCTCTTTCACTGGAACTAAGAGTATGAACTCTTCATTTATACCTGACACAAACTACCAGACTCAGACAGCAGCACTTCTGATTCTGTATGTTACATTTGATGATGTATGGGAAGGATGTAGCTGCTCAGCCATCAAAACCTTTTTCATGAAGTGCTCTACGCACTAAGCTAATCTGAAGGATTTCAAGTTGGTGATTTCTGAATGCAATGCACCTTTTATTTGACCTACCACTACTGGCTGAGTTATTTCCACTTTTGCAATACTGCTACAAGTTGAGAAGAATATTTAGTGGTCAGCAAATGTCACAACTGGACATATTGTTCAGGTGATTTTCTATAACACCACAACTCTCACCTAGCTCCTGAGAATGACACATTCTCAGGAGCTATTGGGATATTTCCCCAATGTCTGTAGAAGTGTTCTGCATGCCTAAATCCGGGATTGTATACACACATGGCCCCAGAAGTGATTGGAACATCTGAAATAAATTGCTTGGATGGCTAAGTGAATACTTTTGGCAATATAGTATATATAATGGCTTTTTTCTAGCTGAGAATGAATTCTGACGCACTTTTCTTTAGTTTTGGTTAAGTTGAATTTCCTGATGAGTGGTAATCCCAGTAAAGTCCACCTGAAGTGGTGCTTGGAGCTGATTTCTAGATTTGCTTGTTGGACTGCAGCACAATATTAAATAATGGCACAACTAACACCAAAAGAGCAACTATGGGGAGGTTTTGCACTCCTTCGTTCCCAAGTAAAAGCTTAAAATAATAATAATAATAATAAAAAAAAAAACATTTATGTGTTTGTAATTAATTACATCAGTGAAATTTTACACTCCACCTACAGACATTTTGGCATCAAATTTAAGTTATAAAATATCAACCCTCTGACCAAATAAATAAATTAATAAATAAAACTTAAATACACAAAGCATAAAAACATATACAAGATGAAAATTACATTTGGTTGTCAAAAATAAAGCTTTGAGTGTCAAAAAGAAAGTCATCATGCTATGGTAGGAGAACTTGTTTCATTGAGGGGTAGTGAGTAAACCGGCTATGTTATTTTCCTCCTCTTTTATACATAGCCAAAACAATTATTTTACCCAATAAATTAGCAGCTATCTGCTACAAGCAAAAAAGATTAAAATTAATGTGGATATGAAAAGAAAATGGCTATAATGTGCATTTTTTAAATATATGTGGCATGTAATGGAGCACTGTAAACAAGAGTAGGCTAACGAAAGCGCCGAGCGACCAATCTTTATCAAAACAACAGCGAGGCCATTCCCATTGCAAGCCAATGGACGACTTTTTCCCCGTTGTGTTTTTTTTGGTGGCGCATCTTTCAAAGAGTCATACAGCTGGACGGCCATGCAACGAGGGAGAGGGTTCATCCTGCCCTTTGTTTCTCTTCACTCACGTTAGTGTTTTTGTTTTATCCTCTTTGCTCCAACACAGCCTCGTTACAGCCTGTCCATCCTGAACGTGTCCTCTGTGGCGGGGTCAGCGAGCACCATGTCGGGGTCATTGAGCATGTGCAGTCCGTCCAGTGTGAGTGGATCTATCTTCAGCTCATCCAGGGGGAACTGGGAGTCGGCATCGAAGCTGACATCACCAACACCCACCAGAGAGTTGGTCAGCTCTTTAGAGAGGCTGGGCGGAGACTCACCTGTGACTAAGAAAGGTGACAACAGAGAAACGCAGACAGCTTCAACACAAAGCAGTCATTTAGCTACCAATGGGACGGATACATTTTACAAAACAGATGGCATCATGAATTATTCTAATATTCAAACATCTCAACACAAATGGGTCTTCCAATTGATCAATAACCCTGAAGGCCCCCTCATACTTGGGCATTCCGCATTTTCTATGAGCGGACTCTGCGCACACCGTCTGCAGATGGTTGAGATTTATTAGACAGGCGTACAGATTGCCTACATTTCTCATGACAGATTCCTTTATTTCTCCCAATCCGAAAATTTTCCCCCACAGTAGAATTCAAGCACTTTCCAATAATTTTCAAGGTAAGTCTTCAAATCTTCCCAGCACCACTCACCACACCAGCTAGTTGGGCTCCTAGCCGTGTTTCTTCTCAATAAAAAGCACCCACCACATACCTGTTAGTGGCACAAAGCAGAAGTCTGTCTGATGCTCATCCTTACAACTGGTTGCATTGACTCTCAACCTTATCAGCTTGATGTAACATACAAAACAGCTCAGTGTGAACTCCCGTTTCCTCCCAAGCAGTTTACTGTGCAACAAAAAGCACATGGACATGAAAATAAACCTTTGAGCAGATGTGTACGTTAGATGTATGCCCTGAATTGTAAAGTGTACCCAAGTTTGTGGGGGCCTTAAGCCTATCACCAAATTTGCACAAGTGAAACAAGCTCAGTATTTTGGAAGGGCCATCACAAAGCCCTGATCAATATCACAAAGAAAATGTTTAAGGAAGAGCTGAAAAAGTATATTTGAGCAAGACGGCTCAAACCTAACCTTACAAGAGTTCTGTCAAGACGAATGGACCAAAGTTCCTGCAAACTATTGTGAGAAGCTTGTAGAAGAAAATCAAAAGCATTTAGAGTCTTAAAAAAAATCTCCTGGCTCTGGTATGTACAAATATAAATAGTTTTGGTAATCATAACTGACCTCAAACAGGCAAAGCTCGGTCTGATTTAATAATGGATAGTGGGGGAGAAATAGTTATGGGTTGTATTTTACAGTATATGTAAATATCTGGTCTCAACTGTTCCCATTTTCTTGCCTGGAAACATTTTCAGATGCACTTTTAGATGCCCCAGAATGAGCTGGGTTTTCCTTCTGCTGCCCAGATTTGGATGGGTGAAGGACAATGTATGGATGGGTGGTGGTGCTGCTACCTGTTAGAATGATGTTGGGGATGTTGCCATGGCTACTGTAGTTGAGTTGCTGCGAGTCCTGTAAGCTGCTGCCGGTGAGGCCCATCATGGCCGCCTGCGTGTAGTTGAGGGTGGAGCATTGGCTGAAAAGGCTGGATGAGCTGATGGGACTTTCAATCATGTTGAACTGCTCGAGCTGAAAAGCACAGATTTGTGAGGCAGAGCAGAGTTAGGATCTGTAACGCGTTACTGATGTCGGACCACTTTTTTCAGTAACGTGTAATCTAACTTTAGAAGCGCAGCTTTACTGAAAATACCGGAAAATACATTTCATATCATCCCGGTCGCAACAAATGGGTGACAAAGAGCATCATGACGTTACAGAGCTGGTAGATGTTTCTGTGTGTGACGAATGCAGGGCCGTTTAGGACAAAAACTATGTTTTGTCTCTCACACACTACTAAAAACTCTCACACACACACAAAATATCAAAATTGCACATATATGCTATTAAAATGTCACACACATATGCAATTTTTCTCACACGCATACATAAAAGACTAAGCTTGCACATATAAACTAATGAAATTTAGACTCACCTTTTGTATGTGTAAGAGTGATGTCACTGAAGAGGCGGGGCATCATGTGGAGATCAGATCGCGCATGCGTTGATACGACAATGACGTCAGCTTCATGCTGGATACTGGAGCTCCACGGCGTAAGTGGCGTTTAGCTCAAGGCTAATCCGATTTATGAACGCTAATTTCGGCCAGCCGTTCTCTACCACTCCCTCGTCAAGCGCTCGGAGGTTCACTTAGGGCTTATTCCGGCGTTAGAGCTGGAGTAAGCGGCCTCAGAACCGGCGCTATAGCCGGCGTTAGAGCCGGAGTTAGCGGTCTTAGCACCGGCGTTAGAGCCGGAGTAAGCTGCCTTAGCACCGGAATAAGGTCTAAGTGAACCTCTGAGGAAGGAGCAGTAGAGAACGGCTGGCCGAAATTAGCGTTCATAAATCGAATCACCCTTGAGATAAACGCCGGTAACACCGGCGTCAGAGCCATCAGTGAACCTCCGAGCGCTTGAAGAGGAAGCGGAGCTAACGCCGGAGCTAACGCCGGAGTAAGGCGTTAGAGCAGGCTCTATCGCCGGTTGTAAGGCCGCTTACTCCAGCTCTAACCCCGGAGTAAGCCCTAAGTGAACCTCCGAGCGCTTGACGAGGGAGTGGTAGAGAACGGCTGGCCGAAATTAGCGTTCATAAATCGGGTTAGCCTTGAGCTAACACCGTGGAGCTCCAGTATCCAGCATGAAGCTGACGTCATTGTCTTTTCAGCGCATGCGCGATCTGATCTCCAAATGATGCCCCACCTCTTCCGTGACATCACTCTCACATACAAACATTGAGTCCCACTCACATACAAAAGGTGAGTCTATATTTTATTAGTTTATATGTGCAATCTTAGTCTTTTATGTATGCGTGTGAGAAAAA
>CAEGAE010005612.1:0-21995 GCA_903067095.1 Girardinus metallicus | reverse complement strand
TTTTTATGTTTCCGGTTGCGTGTGGCTTTTATCTTTTGATTGTCGCGTTTTATTTTGAACATTTAAAGTGTCTTCCAGTTCTGGTGTGGAGTTTCTTCGTCTTTGAGAAGGAAAGCTTTTATTATTATTCCATTATCAATGTAGTACCTGAAAACAGCCTTAAAACAGAAATATTATCATTTATCGCAATAACTACAATTTATTGTCCAGCAAATTTTGTTACTGTGACAGGCCCAGTCGACATGTACGTACAGAACCGTGTCATCAGCGTAAAGATGGATGTTAAAATTGTGAAATGATGCGATATTTAAGAAAAGGAAGTGATCCAAGCACAGAGCCCTGGAGAACCAGTGAGAATTTTTAAATGGAGAACAGAACGACTCCTATAGTGTTTGCTTTCAGTTCTTAACAGCCGTTTTATCAGATGGAAACCGAAGTAAAATCAAGGGTTTGTCAGTAATGTTGTGATTTTTAGATGAGAGAATCTAGAAAGTATTTTAACGCTCTGCGGTGGCGGCAGAAATCCTGCTGCTACGGAGATCAAATCAAATCACAATGAGGATAAAATCCACAAACTAGCAGCTCATCATGTAGCGACAGGGCTTACCTTCGCTCTCTAAAAATAAACGCAGCTCTCAGTAGAACTGTTAAATAATTAACATCTCGCCGCGCTTCAGCCTGAGGAGCGGAGCCCGGCTGGTGGAGAAGCCGGTCCGGTCCAGATGGCCGCCGAGCCAAACGCTCACACTGCCTCCTGCAAACAGCCGCGGCCCAAAATACAAACTGGATTCAACTTTTAAAGAACACGTTCATGTGACTCGGCTCGGTCCAAATGTTTTCCTTTCTCACAGCCGACTTCGGCCTTTCCAAAATCATCGACGACCAGGTCACCATGAAGACGGTCTGCGGGACTCCGGGCTACTGCGGTGAGTGAAAGCCGACAAGTCGAGACGCTGGTGGGGATAAAGGTCAGAGTTTGAAACCTGGGAAGGTTTGATCCAGAGTCCCAACTCTGAATCACTTCCTCATTCACACAAAACCTTCATTTTGTTCAGATTTTCCTACCTGGCTCTTAAAGGGACAGTATCGTAAAATCCACTTTTTTCTGCTTTATATTCTCTCAACCAGCGTTGGGCAGTAACTGGTTACATCTACTTTAGTAACTTGTTTTTTATTATTATTTTTAGGAGTATTTTTACTACGCTGCACTTTTTACTTTTAGTTTAGTAATTTTATTATGAAGTATTTCTTCCCTTATTTGAGTGAAATTTCTGGATTTTCTGCCCACTGAATAAAAAACAAACACGTTTTAACCAGAAACTCGCCAGACTCAGACACAAACCTGCAGTTTCTGTTAAAGCTTCTGGTGTTTTTTATTGAAAGAAACTGATTTGGAAACATTTTCTTTTTCTGATTTTGTTATTTTTTGTTACTTGTATGAATTATTGTCATTTTAGTCTTTGAAATACCAAAATTTCCACGTAACTTTATATTTTGGTCCATCTGATTATGTAATTTTTTATATTAAATGATAGATAATTTGATCAGTTACTCAGTACTTCAGTAGACTTTTTACCAGATATATTATTGAATAATTTCTTGGACAGATACTTTTTACTTTTATTTGGAAAATAAAGTCAACATATTTTTACTACTTCAACATAAAAACATGTTGAATTAGTAAAAATATGTGTTACTCTGATTTGAGTTTAATTTTTGGGAACACATTCCTTTACTGTAAAATAAAATTTACTATTTTAAAAATATTTCATGCTCAGTTTATTGTTGGGCAGAAAAAAATATTAGTTTTTAAAAAATGTTTTGCTTTTTGGCTGTGGATTTGACGATTTGTTAGGAAAAGTTTGAGCACCCTGGTGTAGATCGTAATATTCTGCATTAAAATCCCTCTTTTATTGATCCTTAATCAGAAACAAAACACTTTCTGAGTTGAATTAGTGCTTCCATCAGTCTGTGTGGCTGACATGTGGAGGTGGGCGGCGATGCGTTCGCTGCAGCCGCTTCTCTGTGGGATTTCTCAGACCTCTCGGCCGGAGCGTCTGTCGGCCATCTGGACGCTAACCGCTAACCGCCCCCTCTGCCTGCAGCTCCAGAGATCCTGCGGGGAAATGCCTACGGCCCCGAGGTGGACATGTGGTCAGTGGGCGTCATCCTGTACATCCTGTGAGTCCGCACACACACACACACACACACACACAGTCGTGTTTTCATCACTTGTGGGGACTTCACATTGACTTCCATTATTTTCTACAGCCTAACCCTTACCATAATCCTAATCCTAACCCTAACCATCACATACCTAATCACTAACCCAAAAACAACAATTTCCCTCATGGGGACCAAGAAAATGTCCCCACAAGGAGCATGGTCCCCATAACCCCACATTGTAGACAGAAATAGGTCCCCATAAGGATATAAAAACCTAGTACACACACACTGATTCATCAACAGCTGACACGGCGTGAACCGGAGCGTCGCCTCCATGTCTGTTCAGAGACATTAAGTCGGTTCTAATGGAGCCTGACGATGCATTCAGGGACCATCGGTCAAAATTCATTTCCAGACTTTTCTGACTCGTTGGACCGGGTGGAGTCAGTTTAAAAAAATCTGAATCGAAAATCCTTTTTAAGTTTCATATCTATGATGAGTAACTTCCCTTTCCTTCAAATGTATTTATTTTTTTCTTGTACTTTTGACTGAATGATTTTGGCCCACCGACGTGGCAAAAAGTTTGGACACCCGTGAAAATCCATGGAATAAATAAATAGTTTAGTCCGTATGAGCTCAACAAAAATAAATGAGTGGTTGAATTTTTCTTGAATAAATTGTGGCTATAATCCACCGAACAATCCGTTTGTTTAGTTACACTGTCAAAAATCAAGCAGTAATCTGGTTAATATAGCCAGTCATAAAAACAATTAGAGGATTATATTTTAAAATCATATTTTCACTGTTATTTATTCATTTTTAAATATCACCGTTTGAAACTAAATATTTAATTCGCAAGCTAAATATTCGGTTACCAAACTATATAGTGAGCTAAATCTGTAGTTTGACACTACATATTTAACTCTAAGCTAAATATTTAGCTAATATGCAAATTTCCTTACCTAGGGCCAAGGTGGACTATCAAAATAAAAGCTGGGTTTTGCAAACCCTTTTAAAACTCATGTTAGAGCCAAATGCTTAGCTTGCTAACTAAATATTTAATGAACAGCTAAATATTTAAATAGTTAAAGCAAGCTTCGTGAAGCTTGGTAATTAAATATTAAGTCTGAAACACTCATATTTATAAATGAATGGTGAAAATGTTACTTTAAAAAATGAATCCCCTAATAACCCAAATTATCGCTGTTCATTTTTGGCAGTGTAACCTAACAAACAGCTCCGTAATTCAGGGAGTTTTCACTATGTGGCGGCTTTAAAGTTCTGCTTCCTGTCCTCCAGACTCTGCGGCTTTGAGCCGTTCTTTGACCCGCGAGGCGACCAGTACATGTACAGCCGCATCCTGAACTGCGACTACGAGTTTGTGTCTCCCTGGTGGGACGAAGTCTCCCTCAATGCCAAGGACCTGGTAACTTCCTCACATTTTCCAACAAAACTGAATTTTAAAGTCTTTGAGGACTTTTTTTTTTATAGAGCTCCCTAGTGGCCACATGTCGGAAAATCTTTATGCTTTTGCATTCGCTCGCTATAAATTAGCAATTTGGTCTGTTTTGTGTGGAGTCATAATGATAACAAATGTCTAAAATTACACTGCAAAAACACAAAATGTTACCAAGTATTTTTAATCTAATTTCTAGTTCGAATATCTTAAAACACTTGAAATAAAACTAATTTACAAGAAACTTTTCAGCAAGAGGTTCATAACTCAATAATTCCTTAATGTTGATTTTAAAAAACTGACTAGTTTCACAGGAAGAATTATTGACTTAAAACAAACTCATGTTTCTTGCTGAGAAGTTACTTGTGAGTTTTGTCTCATTTCAAGACATTTGAGCAAGAAATCAGATTAAAAATACTTGGTAACATTTTGTGTTTTTGCAGTGTACATATATGTACACCTTTAAAGAGACACGTGTTTCTACATTCTTGACTCGCTGCAGAAACTGATCTAAAATCGATCTATTAGCTGTTTAAGATTGGTGGGCCTGAACATGAAAACGGCTCTTTAAGCATTCAGCCTGCCAAAACTGGAAAATATAAAATCAAAACTGTCAGATGACTTCATTATTTATCTAACAAGTTATTAGCATATGTGGAAAAATCTTATATTGGAGCAGAAAAACTTTCAGTACCAAAGTTGCTGCATGAACTGTATGTTACTGCGAGGGGACGCAAAAGAAAAACAAATTCTCCCATGTCCACCAGGGGGCACCATAGTTTAACAACAACAACTCTAAGATGAACGTTCCTCCTCCCTGGTGTGTGAAGGCCTTGGAGGTCCAGATGAAACGTGTTGCTGCGTTTCACCTGTTCTTTACTAAACGGATGGAAAAGTTTGAGCTTTTCCTTTGAGAATCTGTTGTTGTTTTTCCTGCAGGTCAGTAAGCTGATTGTTCTGGACCCTCACAAGCGCCTCAGCGTCCGGGAGGCCCTGCAGCATCCCTGGGTCCTGGGCAAAGCCGCCCGCTTCTCCCACATGGACACGACTCAGAGGAAACTGCAGGAGTTCAACGCCAGGCGCAAACTTAAGGTAAACAAAGTTAATTCTGTGGCTTTTAAAACCTTTAAGTGTTTTAAAACCCTTTATATATTTACAAAGTTAAATCTCACTGGGGCCCAGGAACTTATTTTGAAAGAGAGATAAACAAACACGCAATATGTTTTTTTAAAGAACAGGCAATAAATGAAATGAAAATGTGAAATGAAAGCAGGAAAACCAGCAGTGATGCTGTTGGCGGGTCACCAGGCTCATCTTATTTTAAATAGAGTTTTTATGCAGGTTTTATTCTGACCTCACACGCTAACTATGATGCCAGCTTGTGCACCTCTGATTTAATGTAACTTTAAATATTTTTTAGCTCAAAAAATGGCGGGCTGCTGCCTTAGCGCTCCCATCTCCAGGTTCTGGGGGAAATTGTGCTAAATGTTTAGTAATCCGTCAGGCTGCGTTTCCGTCTGCAGGCTGCCATGAAAGCTGTCGTAGCCACCAGCAGGATGCACGAAGGGTCCCGACGTCGCACCGACAGCTGCGAGATGCCTGGCTCAGGGACTTCCAGGCAGAGCAGCATGCAACAAGACCCACCTCCCGAGTCAGGAGACTCCGCCCCCGATGAAAAAGAGGCCCCGCCCCCAGACCAGCAGGTTCCCCAGAACGAGGAGTCCACGCTGGCCAATCAGAGCGCAGCCAGCCCCTCCCCTCCCTGTAGCCCCAACCCCCCCAGCTCTGAAGCTCCACCCACAGGGCCCGTCCTCGTCAGACCGCCGCTGCGCGCCGACGGCCTCCGACAAGCGTCGGTCATCCCCAAGTCGATGCTGGTCCAACCCCGGCTGCCGCAGAAGAGCTGCTCCGTCATCGAGTCGGTCCACAGAGGCGAGGCCACGCCGCCGCTGGGCTCGCCTTCCAGTCCCAACAACCTCAGCAACGGCTTCACGCCGGGGGCGGAGCCTGGCACCAAGGCCGCCCCCTGCCAGTGAACGCTTCACAACAACAAACCCAACAGCTGCGCCTTCCAGTCGTTTTTTTACTGACATCCCAGTTGGTGATCTGGGAACAAACTGACTAACGTTTGTGTAAATTTAAAAACGCCTCTGCAGGAGGTTCACTGGACTGTTTGGCTAGTTAGCTAACGGCGGAGCTAAAGCCAATGGTTGGTTTGGAGGACTGAAAGAAGCCAAAAGAGCTAATATCAGACATGACTGGATGCATATTTAAGCATGAATAAGGATTTTTGTGGAGGATTCCCGGAATGAATGTAAACCTGGAGATAAGGAGAAAATGGAGGTGGAGCTATTTTTCACAGTTTCCGGCTCAGATTGAAGATCTGCGTGACAAAAAAAGGGTTTCAGAGTATATTTTCCTGTAAAAACATTGATGTAAACAGGCAGCAGGCCTCTGGATTTCAGTTTTCTGGCTCTTCCTGTTAACGTCCAGAGTTTGGATCTCATTTCAGAAAAACTTCCACTTTGCTTCTCTGATTGTACCGTTCTCCAGCTGCGTGTTTGGAAACGTTAACGAACTCAACGGTCTGCAGTTTATGACTACTTTACAGGAGATGTTCAGCATTTCTAGGCAAACAGACTGATTTACATCAACTTAGATATTTGCTCTCGTAAATGTGTCCAGTTGAGAGCTGGAGGCAAAAATACACAATTTTCTCTGGTTTAACTCGACGTAAAGCATTAAACCATCAGTCAGTTCAGGTTTGAGACACAAAACAAAATTATGAAGAAATAAGTCCTAAAAAAACAGTTACTGAGGTTATGGTGAAAACTAATTTTCCTTTAATTTGCATACACTCGTGTTAGAAAGCATATTAATGAACGCTTCATTTACAGTTTAATGGATTAAATTGTTAAAATTAAAACATTTTAAAAATTCATAAATACTGTATCACATAGATGAATGTCCCCATGAAATGAAAAAAAGAAAATGCTTGTTTTGTTAATCATAGGTTACTTATTTATTGATGGGGTTTTATTTCATGGAGAAATGTACATATTTGACGGTGTGTTAATAATAACAGTATATTTTATTTAATTTTGAATGAAACGACTTCACAGTAGATTTCATAAACCGCACTCATTGCTAATAGAGGAGTTACTTGTTTCAGCAAAAAAAAGGCTGAAACTGAGACACAGAAACGCATTTAAGTTGCGCAATAATCCCAAAAACAGAAGTACAAGCTTCCATTAAATGCTTAAAAAGTTGTGTCTTTCTCAAGAAACCCATCAGTTATATCCAACTCTACTAATTTTGCCAGAGAAAGCAGAAAATCATCAAAGCTCAGACGGAATGGACGTGGATTTTTACCTTTGTTCATTTGAAAAAATAAATAAATTAAAATTTATGCTCCAAATTCTCAACATTAAACAACAATCTATTAAATCATTAAAAGCCCGAGTTTGATGTCTTTCCTGCCTATGACGAGTTGATGCAAACTGTAAACAGTCTTTTCTGTTTGCTTGATAGATAGGAAATAAAAATATCTCAATTGGAAGCTAAAGTTGTTTTTACTAAAGAGGATTTAGTTGAACTATTAAGCTGATTTTACGGCACTGGTTTTTCCTTCCGTTTACCTCCTGTACACACTCCAGTTCAGTAGGTGGCGGTAAAGCCACCTACTGAACTTCTCAACCGCCATTAAAGAAGAAGTCGGGCTGTCGCCATGGTGACCGGCTTAACGGTTGGGACTTCACCGAAACGGTTTTCATTTAGGCGTTTAGCTGAGAAAAAGCGACCAAATTATAATGTCGCAGTAAAGAAAACTAAACTAAAAACGGGAATAACTTTCTCCTGCGCTCTTAACTGAACACAAACATCTCAAAAACGTTCCCTTAAAATGTTTAGCTGTTATTGTCCCCCCTCTTCCTCTCCTGCCTGAACACGGCGGACTGATTGTATCTCATCAAAATGGAGGAACAACGACAGCGGCTGGATTTCTGGAGTTTTCCAGCTTCTTCGACTTCGGAGCATGCGCACTCAGACTTTTATGTTGATGGACTTTTTTTCTAATCGTTTCTACTCTTTACTGAAGACGCCTGCAGACTCGACTCTGCAGCTGCATGACTTGACCGCGTAGCTCCAGTTTGTAGCGTTCAGGTAGATAAATCGTGTTTGTGAGCTTCGTAAAACGTGTTGTTTACACTTTATCGGTGATATCGATGCTCCTCTTTGCACTGTACATACTGTAGTTTGGTTATTACTGACATCTTTATGCTCAACGTGACCACAGACATGTTCAGTGTTCAAAACTTTCCCAAGAAACGACAAAAATGTTATGTTTTCTGAAAATCAAACCTTTTCATCGGATCTGAAACCACACGCTCTACCTCGCTTTTGTACAGGGGCTTCCAGAGTAAAACAAGTCAACGCAGAACGATTAGATACGGCAAACAGACTAACCTGAAACTGCGCTTTTTTATGTACGGTGGCCAAGACAGTCCAAATATCACCATATCATGTGAGCATCCTTCAGTGGGTTTACAGCAGATTAGTGTTATCAAGCAGATTTATGCAACATTTTAGCTAAAACTATTTTAGCACCTATGTTTAGCTAACATCAGCGTCAACATAGGCTATGTGACGGCTGTCGAAAGCGATTTTATCTAAAATTTGTATTTTAGCTACAGTGTTTTTTTTAGCTAGTATATAACAGACAAGCTAAACAGTTTTATAAAAAAAAGTGATATGTTGAACGTGACTTTAAAAAGCTGTAGTATTCTCTGACTGGAGGAAGGCTAAAATTAGCATTATAGCTAAACTGGTTTTTAGCTAGCATATCATGGACAACCTAAACAGTTATTTTTAAAAAAGTTATGTTGAACGTGACAAAACATCCTATCCAATCATATTTCTTTCTTAGGTCACCTACACATCAGATTAAAACTACATCAAGAGGCAACAATAAATAGTTACCTGGAGAATACTGTTGCTGCACGTAGTTGAAAGTGGGAGTTTCCTGATTGTTTTGAGCCTTGGTAAAACTCCCGTAGTGACGTTCCTGGAAGTTTACCATCATGGTGGCAGCAAATCAAAGTCCTGGTTGAAGAATTAGGGTAGCGGGCCAGGCCGAGAGGGAACGCATGTCTCTGTTCACGTAGAGTACATGCGGGTCTTTACTTTGGTGGCAACCATAACTAAAAACTATGGTGTAGCATTAGGGCCAAAATGAAGAATATTGCACACCCAGCAGTGGCTACATGATATCGAAGGATATATTCACTGTGAAGCTGATTAACGATAGAAACTGAGCGGCCAGCGCTGGCAAATGAGAGCGAGTACTTACTTGGTTTAGCTGTGAAGGTGCTGGTGACTAGCATGCCTCGTCTGGTCGCGCACCGGATTACCTGCTTCCTCTGCTGGCTGTTAGCACAGATAGGCTAGCATTAGCCTCAGATAGGCTAACATCTAGCATGCCTAGGATGGTAGGAATACAATATCTGTAAGTGTCAGGCATTAGGTGCATTGACATGTTCTTTTGAATGGATTTACTGTAATCCAGTGCAACGCCAAGCATTAAAAAACTGTCTAAACATAAAATTTTACTGAAATTGGATTTTAATTGCAGCTTCCGATTGGGTGATTCCACATAAGTTTTCTTGACCATCTTAAATTTGCTCTGGTATTAAAACATCAACACTTTGAGTCTTTGAACTTGGACTTGATTATTCTTCACCAAAAGCAGAATATTTAAAACCAACTTTATTTTTAATAAAGTGTTTACTCACAAGGACTCAAACAGACAAGCGGCCATGATTTGTGCTTCCTCCTCTTCAATGCAGCCTCACCTGAAAAGACAAAACAATAAGAGACCCTGCAGCAATGCAGAGGACCGGCAGGCCTTTTCAATGATTTCACCACCTCAACCTGAGCTTCAGCTAACAGGGAATAACTGCTTATCACCCAATAATCCAATAATCTCTTTGATTTTGACGAGATATTATTGACAGTATTAATCGGTGCTGCTTGTGTGAATGTGAGGAGTGTTTTCGTTTTGTTCTGCTTCTGGCGGACATGTTTGAAACCAGTACAGCTGCTGCAATCTCATTGGTCAAGAGGACGAGCTGTCTTCCGATTGGATGATCTGTTTAAAGATATCAGTGTAATTTTAATTGCGTGCAGTTTTTCACTCAGAAGCAGCATCAGTTGCTTCTCTTTATGAAACCGCAGCTGTTAACCCACTGAAAGACGACGCAGGATGGAAAATATCTGTTTTATTTTTCATTCAGATTATTCTTCTTGACTCTGTCTCAGCTGCCGTATGTAAACCTGCCATCAAAGGACAAACATTTCATTTAAAGAGGAACCAAACCACCACACTCACATTTCCCCAAAGGCCATAAAAATGTTTTCTTTTAAGCTTCGGTTTAAATAATAAAAATGACCAAACAGTCGTCACCATATGAGAAAAACAAACGGGAAGTTTCAGCTCCAGAATCAGGACTCTGTTAGCTGCAGAACGTTATGTCCAGGAAGTAAACTGAAATCTAAGAACGTCTGAACTAAATCATCTGAATGGGTCAGTGTTTCCTGGAAGCTCTTCGCTCTGATGAAGATGTTTTTATTTCATGTTTCAGTCACAGTTTGACCTCTTGAACAGCTTTAGGTCGTAAAGTTGGATGTTTTCGGTTCGGTTCCTCTTTAAGCCTCCCGGTGAGAACAGAACCTGTTTGTGTCACCGCTGCATGAACCTGAACACCTGAACAGGTACGTCTGTGTGTGTAAACCAAACCCAAAGCATGTTACTGTACATTAGACCAACATCTATACTCTTCTGTAAAAACATGAATATTTTTGCTTCTATCTATCGACCAAACGGGGCTAAACTGTAAACACTGTTTGTTTTGTGTTTGATGAGTAAAATGTACATTTCTTTTAAAATCTGAAGAATGACGCACATATAAGTGGCAGTAACGGTGTCAGCTGTTACACGTGTATCTCTGCATGTATTATTTACCTTCTGTTGGTCACATCAGATGAAATAAAAGGAGCAGAAGGTTTGAATCCTGCAGGACGTTTCAGGTGTAAAAGTAAAGATTAGCTGATAGAAATCACCTCTTTGCTTCCCGGTTTCTTTCTCCAGCCAAACCCCAACAGTTCAGTTTATTCACATCCAAAACAAATTATTCTGAAATCATATACAGTCAGAGCAAAACAGACATTAGATGCATTGACATGTACATGCATAGACAACAACACGCAGCTTGATGCAGCAAAATGAGCAATAATAATAATACTAATTATAGTAATAATTCAGTGGAGTGAAAAAGTGTTTGCCCCTTTTCCTGATTCCATTTCTTTTGCGTGTTTGTTGCACTGAACCAATTTAAATACGAGTCAAATTCAACACCAGTAAACACAAAGCGCACAGAAGGAATATTATTTCCTGATTTAACACCTTGGAATTGGGCCTCTGTCTCTTTAAGCAGCTGTCTGCTAATTGCTGCTGACTAGTCTGAAGGAACTGAAAGGGGGAGGAGCTACACCTCGAAGGCGGGGCTAGGTCCACCAGGCGTTATGCAGAGCTGAATGGTTGCCATGGAGATTAAAGGATTTCTCAAACATGTGCGAAAGAATTATGACAACACTCCGGGTTTGTTTTTGATCAGTGAATAACATGATGAGAAAATAAAAAATGTAAATTTTTCCATAATACTGTCAAAGATTAACAGCAATAAGTTGGGTTATATGAGAAAAAAACAAAGCTTCATTTTCCATTCATTTATAAATGAGTTTCAATCTAAATATTTAGTTAGAAACCTAAATACTTATGCAAATATTTAATTTAACAAAATGTTCAGCTATTTAGACCTAATTATTTCATTTACCAATTAAAATTTCACCTATATGTAGCTTCAAGCTAAAAATTTAGTTAGCAAGCTAAATATTTAGCTTTGAACTTATTTAGTTTCAGACTAAAGAATTAGCTTGCTTGTTAAATATTTAGTTTGAAACTTTGACATTAATAAATTAGGTAATTATGTGATTATATAGAGGTTTGCAAGACGCTGCTCTGGTTTTGATCGTCCACTTCTGGTTATCAGATAGAGAATTAGCATGTTAGCTAAGTGTTTAGCTCTGAGCTAAATGTTTAGCTTCAAACTAAATATTCAGACTTCCAAACAAGTGATTTATTTATTTTTTCTACAAAGAGAAAAATTATCCAAAGCTGCCAACTTTCAGAGAAATTTAACAAAACCCAAGATTTCCATTTCAGATAAGTTGGTGGCATGTTTGTAGAAAACCAAACGCAACATTTCAGCACACATAACTGCTGTTACACACGGTGGTGGAACTATGGTGATTGGGGATTGATTTTCAGCCCCTGAATTTGGGAACCTTGGGGTTTCTCTGTAATCTTTTGTGTTTTTGCTGCTGAAATTAGTTCAGAACTTGGTAAAAACCTGATAAAAACTTAAAACTCCACTTTATGTTGAATCTATCATCTAATCCACACAGTTAATAATTTCAGATTTAAGGAGATAGCAGCCAGCAGTGGAATCCAGTAGCAGTCAGTCCTCTGAGCAGACTCTCTGTCTATAAACGCCACCATTTTGGATCGTTCCACACCAGTAGGAAGACCAGGGCTTCCAGGCTGCAGCGGACACCTCCCACACTGAGGTGGCGCTGTAGCCCCAGTCGGACTTCATCCACGGCCCCTTAGCACCTGCTGATGTCACCGGCGTGTCATCGATCCACCAGAGGACCTGCTGCCAGGGCGAGGTCAGTCCCTTCAGGAGGCAGACCAGCAGGCGAGGCGACTCTGGATCCTCTGAGGAACGTTTCGACGTAAAGATCTGAATGGACGGACCTGAAGACATGGGGGGAGTTCTTTATAAACAGTTTTCAACAAAATAGTCTGAGAAAATGGAGAAACGTCAACCAAACGAACTAAAATCTGCTCTAGGTGTTCCTCAAGGTTCAATACTTGGCCCACTGCTTTTAAAATTAATCATTACTGTGAGGATTTTATTGGACTATATACTCAAAGAAATCATGAATTTGTTACTGCGGTTATAAACTGCTGTAAGTGAAGAAGTTACACTATAAAAAAATCTTACCATGTATTTTTGTCTAGTTTCTAGTGAAAATAACTTGGTGCACTTGAAATAAGACAAAATGAAAGTTTTCAGCAAGAAACAGAATCTTGTTTTAAGTCAGTGGTTCTAGTTCCACTGGCAGATTAATTCACTCATAAAGTGGGTAAAATAATTTTTAATAAGTGAAATAATCTGCCAGTGGGACTAAAACTATTTCATCAATATCAAGGAATTATTGACTTAAAACGACCTTTTATATCTTTACAAAAAGTTACTTTTGAGTTAGTTTAGATTAGATTTAGTTTTTACAGTGCAGCTTTTTTTAATGTTTCATTTCACCTTTATTTCACAACAGTTTATAACCATAGTAACAAAATTATAATCTGTTATGCTTATAATTCAGCTATAGTCCAATAAAATCCTCACAGTTACAATTAATGTTGATTAAAATAACAGTGGGCTAAGTGCTGAACCCTGAGGAACGCCCAGAGCAGATTCTAGGTTATGTATTTAAAGATAATACCTTCCTAATTAGCATTAAGTTCAGTTCTAGTTCAATTGACTGATTATTTTACTATTAAAGTGGATAAAATATCTTGTAAAATGTAAATGTCTGTCAGTGGATCTTTTGCTTTTTTATCAACATTAAGGAATTATTTACTTAAAACATTCTTCTGTTTCTTGCTGAAAAGCTACTTGTGAGTTTTGTCTTATTTCAAGTGAACTAAGTTACATGAATTAGAAACTAATTAAAGTACTAGTTAATATTTTAGTGTTTTTGGTTTCCGTACCCGCTGTCGTGTTTCTCACAGGAAGGAAATCCGTCGTGTCTCTCCTGACGTCGACCAGCAGGTGAGTTCCATCGCTGAACACCATGGAGAAACGGACCGACCGTCGGGCAGGTTCTGACTGAACCGTCCAGCACCTTCAGAACCAGGAGGCAGAGGATTAACCAAGAACACGAATACGGCAGAACGTCCAACCTGGAGCCTCACCCGAGAAGAAAGACGAAGAGAACGTTCATCCTGAAGACCTTCCTCCTGTCAGACAAGAACATGAGGATTTCAGATCCAGATCAGGAGTCATCCATGTTCAAACCTCATTCACTGCAAAAACAAAACTTCAATAAGTCATTTTGGTCTAGATTCTAGTGAAAATATCTTAGTACATAAGACAAAATAACTAACAAGTACCTTATAACCTGGGAAAAATGTCTTATTTTTAACGACGGATAAAAATGTATAAAAACACAGTCATCAGCATAGAAGGACGTCAAAATCTGACAAATAAACAGGGTGGATGTCATTTCCAGCCTTGTTCACTGCAAAACAAACATTTCCCAAGTATTTTTGGTCAAGTTTCTCGTGTAAATATCTTAACGTAAAAGTGACTTTTTAGTTAAATTTATAAACTTGTTTTAAGTAAATTATTTCCCTTGTAACCACATTTTTAACATTTTATAATTGAAATTATCTGCAAATGGAACTAGATGTTTTTCATCAATATTAAGGAATTACTTACTTAAAACATTCTTATTTCTTTCTGAAAAGTCACTTGTTAGTTTTGTCTTATTGTTCTAAGATATTTTCATTAGAAACTTGACCAAAATTACTTGGTAAGATTTTGTGTTTTTTGCAGTGTTTCTAATCCATAAGTACTTCAGAAGCTAATTTTGGTCATTTGTAGGACATGATCAGATTTTACTGTCGATTAAAAGCCAGGTGTTTCATGGATTTGATATATTTCATCTGTAAGGATGAGAAGCAGCCCTGTGTTTTCTGAAAACATGAACAAATGTGTTAAATAAAAATAAAACATTTTCCAGTCAGATTTTTAAAACTCCCATTCAGGTTACTGGGACTGGATACTGATAGGTAAACGTAAATAATATCTAATCACATAAAATTACTTAAGAACATCTTTTAAAACTATTTAAAAAACAATAAAAACAGTCAACAGTAATTTGGGACATACATGAATATTTTTTTATCAAAGTTAATAAAGAAAACAAAAACACAGGCTTAGAAATAAAACATAATAAACATACTTTTCCTTTCATTAACTGTCTTTTTGCATTAAACCAAGTTATTGTTTTAATTTATAGTGACTGAACAGTTTAATGTTTCAACCTGAGTTTACTAATAAAACTCATTAATTAAAAGTTAGTTTAAAAGCATCTATTAAACTAAATACATTAAAATATTAATATGCATATTAAAGAGAATGTTTTAATCCAACATGTTTTAGAAACTATTCCAGTTTTCTGTGTATTTTGCTGACTGTGTTGTTAAATATTGATATTTTTACCTGAGAAGCCGGTTGCCGTGGATACGCTGCGTGCCGCCGCCGCCGCTCCTCAGTGAGGTTCTGGGAAACAGAACCGTCAGAAAGCGCCGGAGCAGAACCTGGGCGGTCTCCAGGGAGACGGCCCGCTCTGGGATCAGGTGGGCCGTTGGTTCTGTTGGTTCTGTCGGTTGGTTCAGGAAGGAAAACAGGAAATTTTCTCACTCATGTTGTCGATACGACTGAAAGAAACAAAAATAAAATGGGATTTCTGTTAAACTGTCAGAAACTATTTAGAAAATCCAAACCTTTTTCTACTTGAATGTAAAATGAAAAACTCTTTTGTTGTATTAGTTCTGCTTCCCCGTTTATCTGTTAACGTTTTTGTGACAAAAATGGAGATTTATGACGGTGAACAAAACAAAACCGCTTTATTTTCTTCCACACAAAACATCTTCATTCCATTTTTTAAATACATTTTCTTAAAACTTTCAGGATTAATGAACTGTAGCAGTTTTTAACCCTGTAGCCTTCATAATGTAATGTTGTACTTTATTTTGAGACATTTACGTTTCTCACATCGTTGGAAAGGAAGATTCTTTACATTCCAACTATGTGGGAAAATCAAGAATACAATCATAAATGTAGACATTTTGTCAAATCACTCAGGAATGTAAATTAATATCCAACTTTTCACATCCAATAGTTTTATGTCCACAATCCAACATAATCTGCTGCTGAAAACCTTCAAATTTGTTGTTTAGAATAAAATATTTTTATGAATTTTTATTCGTAACTCCTTCATGAACATTTTGGTAAAATAAACTAGTTTTTCAGGGTTTAACTGCAGTTCACGTCTTTCCACCTGAGTGCTTCAAGTTAGCAAACTGACCATAAGCTGCTGATCAGATTAACAATTAATAATAATTTAATCAATGTATTGGATTAACAGCAACGTTTCCCTCTTAAATCCTGGGATAAAAATTAAGGATGCATTTAGTTTTTCACACAGTCTTTGCATTTTACAGTGTGTTTTGTCTTGTGGTGAATTATTTTGAGCGATTAAATAATTTCCATTATGGCCTAATAAGTAAACCCTAGAGGGTGTACTTTCTTTCTATTCTTAGTTTTATCCAGTGTAAAAAAAGAATTATTAAATTTGACCTGATTTAAAATGTTGTTGCCTTAGTTTACTATTTATATCAATTTACATACGTTCACTTTGAGTTCATGAAGTGTTGATAATTAAAGATTGATTAGTAAAAAGTGGTAAAGAAGTTTAAATAATACATCAAAACAACAATTTAATCTGTTCCACTAGTGGAAAAACTAACAAATTTATTTTATTTTATTTGGACATTTTTTTTTACCATCATACATGAGACTTTAAGGAGAAATTATGAAAACCAAAAATGCATTTAATACATTTATTAACTTGTCTGACATCAAACATGAGAATCAGAGTCATAAACAGTGAAGATATTTTTATTTCAGGATTAAGGAGTAACTTAACTGATCAAACAGCTTCCTTCGCCAAATACATCCCATAATTTTCTTAAATAAAACAAGCAGTGAGAAAAAAAAAACATCCTTCACTTATAAAAAACATTTAGAAAATATTTGTGATCTGTGGACGATTCCTGTGTTGAAAGATATTCTGACTGATCGTTCCCCGCGTTGTTTACTTTAGCGTTTGTGTTCCTGGTTAGAATTAGCAAGTCTGGTTAATGTTAGCATGTCTGGTTAATGTTAGCATGTCTGGTTAATGTTAGCGTGTCTGATTAATGTTAGCGTGTCTGGTTAATGTTAGCGTGTCTGATTAATGTTAGCACGTCTGGTTAATGTTAGCATGTCTGATTAATGTTAGCGTGTCTGATTAATGTTAGCACGTCTGGTTAATGTTAGCATGTCTGATTAATGTTAGCGTGTCTGGTTAATGTTAGCGTGTCTGATTAATGTTAGCATAACTGGTTAATGTTAGCATGTTTGAATAATGTCAGCATGTCTGGTTAATGTTAGCATGTCTGATTAATGTTAGCATGACTGGTTAACATTAGCATGTGTGGTTAAAGTCTGGTTAATGTTAGCATGTCTGATTAATGTTAGCATGACTGGTTAACATTAGCATGTGTGGTTAATGTCTGGTTAATGTTAGCGTGTCTGGTTAATGTTACCATGTCTGATTAATGTTAGCATGTCTGGTTAATGTTAGCGTGTCTGGTTAATGTTAGCATGTCTGGTTAATGTTAGCATGACTGTTAATGTTAGCGTGTCTGGTTAATATTAGCATGACTAATGTTAGCGTGTCTGGTTAATATTAATATTAGCATGACTGGCTAATGTTAGCATTCCTCGTTGCTCGGTGTGCCTGGTTGCAGTTGGCCTACCAGGCGCATCTGGTAATAAATACTACATGTCTGCAGTGTTTACTTTTTGCAAATCAGTCAAATTTCATGTGAACTCCCTGATTTTCCTAAATTTCTGTATTTAGAAAATTCTTGATCGATTTCTGTGAACAGAACAAACCTTTCCCAATACGTGGAAGGAAATAATTCCAGCTTTGTCCCAAATATAAAAAGACAAATGAAAACAAAATACAAACTTTGTGACTTTAACATCAGTTACTAAAACTACTTCTTTCATATTTACTGATTTTATATTTCTTCACTTGAGGTCGCCATGTTGGTCCAGTTGGGGAGGTCGAAGGTCGTCTGCCCGCTGTGGAAACTTTTGTTGCTCCTGAACTGAAATCATCCGGTTCAGAACCGATGAGCCCACAGCTTCGGTTCTCTCTGCGGTTCTACGGCGTCGGGTTCTTGTGCTGCTCGGAGCCGTGACTGACGCCGCAGTAATAAACGGCTGAGTCGGTCCGTTCGGACCTGCGCAGCACCAGCGACCCGTCAGCGGCGGCGGACACTTTCGGCGGGCCGACGCCGTCGCCGTACCGGACGACGGAGCCGTTAGCGGGGCTGAGGCTCAGCAGCAGCGTCAGGCCGCCGCCCGCCGCCTTCCGGTACCAGCTGAGGGTGGCCGGGTCCGCCGAGTCGCTGGTTCCGTTGGAGCCGTCCAGCAGGGGGCAGTGCAGCGTGGCGTCCTCCCCGACTCCCACCAGGACGGTGGGCAGGGTGGCGGCCCGGAAACCTGAAGAACAGAAACACTGAGGCTGATTCACCGACGTTTCAGGAGCAAACTGACCAAAAATAATAACAGAAAACTTAATATATGAGAAATAACCAAGATAAAAACGTAAAAAGTACATCAGAGAAAAAAATAGAACAGATTGAGTTATAAAAGTGAAAATGCCAAACTACAAAGAAATAAGAAAAAACATATATAAAATGAATAACTATTGGAAAATTTAAATGGAAAACATGAGAAACAATTAAGGTAAAAAAAATGAAGATTAAAATACTTTAGAGAATTTCTTTTCTTATGAGAGGCTAAATAAATAAAAAATATTGAGTTAATTTTTACTGTGTAACTTCACCAATGGCAGCAAATAGTTTGAACAAAATTTCAAACAAAAGAAAAGAAAAAAAGACAATATCTGTTAGTCCGAAATAACTGATATTATAAATTATTCACTGTTATTTTGATTAACATGTCTTCACATTTCAGTCTCGCTAAATTAACTTACTAGTTAATAAAGCTGAAAATAATCATTTTTCTTAGTAACTTCTGCTACAAACTGTCAGACACTCAAAGAAACTTTTTTCTTTTTGTTTTATTGATCAATGCAGACTGATCAATAAAAACTTTAATCTTTTCCACTGAAAATCAGCTTAAAGAGTTTCCTATTGAGACCTTCTTTACTGAAATAACAGTAATAAATAAGAATAATGTAGATGAATTAAAGTGGGACTCACCGCTGAGTGCGAGGAGGAAGACGACGACCTGCAGACGCCTCATCTTCATCGGACTGAGTGAGGAAGCTGATGCGTTTCGTTATAAACAGCAGATGTTCAGAACTTTGCTCAGGATTTCCTGATGTTTACCGTTTTACTAAAACACCTGTTTTAACTGAAGTTAATTTAATCATCCAACGAGGAAAAGTGATCAACCAAACCCAAAGACAAGGAAGGGTTAATCAGTCGAATCACCTGAACTCAGTGGAAATAACTGAAATATTTATTAAAATCCAAGAAACAAATCCTTTAGTTTAGATCAGATCTACATGTAGTGTGAGTGGCTGCTCAGCAGGGGGCAGTGTGACCCTCCAGCACAGGGGTCACCAACTCGGCGCCCATTGTCATTAGGGAGCACTGCCAAAGAAATGTTCAATAAAATGTTTTTACCTTGAAATAATAACATTTGTTAATTTTTTTAAAGTGAATTATAAAACCGTTTAAAATAATTTGCTGTATGTATAAAACTGTTTTATACATACAGTTTTATAAATCTCCAGGTACGCAGAGTAAAATCTCTGCGTACCTGGAGATTTTACTTCAAAAAATAAAAGAAAAACTTCTGGAGATTTTTTTTATCTAACGCTCTTTACTATTAGCATTAAATTGTGGAGAAAAAAAACAACTATTTTGTCTCAAAACATCTTGTAGTAGTGAGTCTGTGGAGGTCAAAGGGCACGTCAAAGCCTAAATTTGGCGGCTTGGCGCTTTTTCTGTAAGCTAAAAATGAATGAGCGGAGTTTGGACCCACTCGTAGTTGACGGTGGTTTGGATCCCGGCTGAGCTTCTCACCGTGTTCGGTTCCGGCGGGTCACCGGACATCTGCTGCTCCTCTGACACCTGAACCCGGAACCAGCTTCCTCGTCTCTCCGTGGATCCCAGGGTCGGGTTCTCCTCCAGTCTTTATTATTTAGCTTCGTTTGTTAAATAAAGTTCTGCTGCTTTTGTGGTTTGGGTTTGTGCAGGTCAGGTGCAGACATGAGTTTTGTTCTACTCTCCGATCTTTTTTCTTTGGCATCTGCTGCTGTCAGCCAGCCGGCGACCCGTCAGAACCGGCAACCCGTCAGAACCGGCAACCCGTCAGAACCGGCGACCCGTCAGAACGGCGCACGGTGAAAAGCTCAGGCGGGATCTTAGAACAACGGGAGGAGCTCGTTCACTTTTACACAGAAAAAGCGCCAAGCCGACAAATTAGCAAAAGTAAGATGACCAATAAGATTCAGCCTTTTGCGTGCCCTTTGACCCCCACAGACTCACTCTGTTGTGCTCTATGTACAAGATGCTTTGACACAAAATATGTTTTTTTCTCCACAAGTTTGTTGACAGTGAAGAGGATTAGATAATAAAACATACAATAACTTCTTTTGTCGTCCAGCTGCAACAATGCAGACTCTCAGTCACTCTGGAAAGTCAGAATCACACAGAAAAACTCTAGAAGGGAATCAAACGTAAAACTCTGAACTAACAACTTCTGGTCACATAAGAGCAATAATCCATATCTGCCATGGTGAATTATTACTGATAACTTTGTCAGTAGTTACCATAAATATGATCAGGCAGCATGTAATCATATATACTTATATGTATTATTGTTATAAAGGCTGAGCCAGGAAAATGTGTCTGTATCAAAGCTGTAGCCCTTCCTGTTGTGATGTAGCTCCCAGTCACAAATCGGTTGGTGAGCCCTGCGCCAGCAGATGAAGGTAAGTCAATACATCACTGAAAACTTCAATTAAATTTAGTTTTAGTATCAAAGAAAATAATTATCTGGTCTCCAAAACCTGAAACTTTTACGTTAATTTATAAGAAAACAACAGGATGTGAAAAAGTCTAAAATTTATGAGAAAATAAAAGAGTTTAATGATTAAAGTCAGACATGATTCACCATGAATTTGAAGTTATAAAAAAGTTTTTGCTTCTGGCGTTTAGCAAATAAAAATTATTCTGTTGATTCTAACAAAAATAAATGTTTAGTCTAATTTAACTTCAAACAGTGAGAAAAAATGATCTGTTTTTAACAAGTGAGTGAAAATATCTGGTTCCAGTAACGTTTTCTGAATTTGGACTTTTAATCAACATTATATTTCACCTCATTACAAAGTGAATTAAAACCGTGCAGTTTGACCATCAATACTTTCAAGGGCTTTCCAAACCTTGGAAAAAAAACTCATTAACATTCAAACATTTTCAAGGATTTCAAACATCCTGATCCTGAAAATTGAACATTTAAACCTTAAAGGTTTAAATGTTATTTGCATTGAATCTGGCATTTTTAATCACAAATATCTGAAAAGCTTTTTTCCAATAAAAATGTATGGCTCCGAAGCAGGAAGGAGCAACAAGTGGAGAAGAAGGGAGTATTCTATTCCACTCCAGACGGGAACAGCCATCCAAGAACCTCGGGATTAGGTGAAGTTCGAGACCACGTTGAAATCAACAGGTATGCCCTGCTACGACTCATTAACAGCACACATGGATTAGCCAGTGGTTCTACAAAAGAGCTGACTGAACTGAGAAACATGGTTCTGCAAAACCGTGTTGTACTGGACCTACTCACAGCCTCCCAGGGAGGTGTTTGCAAGATCATTGGCTCAGCGTGCTGTACGTTCATTCCTGACGAAACAAGAACTGGTGGACTTATTTCTGACGCTCTACACGACCTAGAGGAGCTTAAAAACTACGTGGACAGTGGGACACAGGGAGCACTCTTTTGACTTTCTTTCATGGTTCACTTCTGGACCATGGTGGAAGCTGCTGTTGAGGATTGGGACACCGGTCCTGACTGTTCTGATCCTGTTCTGTGTTTTACAAGCTGCATCATTCCATGTCTTCGAAGCATGATGCTAAAGACGGTTAACACTGCTGTGATGAGCGTTGAGCTGGTCAGAGCAACTTATGGATCAGATGACAACTATACATTCCATTTTGATGAAGATGAACTGGAAAAAGAATCACATGATTATGTCCTGTAAAATAAACAGATTAAATCATTTGCTAAATGACTCCTACACTGAAAATGTGAAAACAAGTGGTGTTAGTGATGAAGAAATGCATTTGGTTTCCTGCTGTTTCTTTTCTACATTA